>AZIM01002935.1:54790-67949 GCA_000516915.1 Ophiophagus hannah | reverse complement strand
TGCCTCTTGAAAAAGCACCTTTGGGACTAACAAAAGTATGGCTGAGAAATGAAGCCTCTCTATGGAACAGGAGTTTCTGTGCTAGCAGGCACCCATGATTGATGTTAAGAGCATCTGTAACCCACATTAACAGGTTTTCATCTGAACTTGTATACATTTCCAAGAATATCTGCATTTTAGAATTCCACCTCACTGGGCACACTTCCTACTTGCACACAATTCTCCCTTTCTCTGGAGACCTCAATCCAAACCATACTTTAATACATGTAAGTCCCGAAACAAACATTCAACGCCTTTTTTCTATGTCATGTTAAAAGCTAAACCACCATCTGTCTAGCCTTAAGCCTCATCTAAACAGTAAAGAATGTGCGACATCTTCAGAGCAAAGAATGCCCTAATATGGCAGAGAGTTAAATACCCTGAGAATCAAGTGGTCTTTATAAAAGCTGTGCTGATATTAGAAGGAAACCGTAAAGAAAGAGACATTCAACTCATTTTCCTGTACCATTCTGCAAAGATGTTGTGTTATAAACATCATCAAGATCTTGAATACTGGAAGCATCTGTTGAATCTTGATCGTTGGCTACAATTCCTACTGAAGAAAGGCTAGAAATAAAGGAGTGCACCCTTTTTGCATAAATATCCCTAATGTTAAAATAAGGGAGGTCATTTGTCTTTTCCTTGGGAGTGTTATTGCACTGATCTGTATCAATATCCTTCTGCTTCTGATAGTATTTTGAAAACTTGTTGAAAATGATAGTGATAGGAAGAGCTACCACCAATATTCCACAGATAATGCAGCTTGTGCCAATGATCTTTCCTCCAAGGGTAACTGGGAAGGTATCCCCATAGCCAACGGTAGTCATGCTGATTGTGGCCCACCACCAGCAAATAGGGATATTACTCAGCTCTGAATTGTAATGATCTTTTTCCACTGAGTAGACCAGAACAGAAAAAATAGAAATCCCAACAGCCAAGAACAAAAGCAGAAGTCCAACTTCATGATAGCTGTGCCTTAAGGTTGCCCCCAAAGACCGCAATCCAACAGAATGCCGTGCTAGTTTCAATATTCGGAATATCCTCATTAAGCGTAGAATTTGAACCACCTTCCCCATGTTTTCGATGTCTTCACTTTCTTCGTCTTTGGTGTCGACAGCCAAAGTGGCATAAAACGGAACAATCGATACAAAGTCAATGATATTCAGTGGGTTCTTCCAGAACTTCTTCTGACTCGGAGCAGCAGCTAATCTGATCATAAGCTCAGAGGTGAACCAGATGATGCATATGAGTTCCACAACATCCAGGATTGGGTTTTCAACCTCTTTGTCATTGACACCCACCTTCTGGAACTCTGGCATGCTGTGAATGCACATAGTCACAATAGATGCTAGGACCACACTTAAGGAAGATACAGCAATCAGTTTGGCTGATAAACAATATGCAGGGTTCTCCATTCTGATCCATATGTTCTTGCGCAACTCTCCAAACCACTGTTTATCAAACTTCTCAAGCTCCTTCTCAAATATGGAAGACTCATCATCATCATCAGAAGAATCTAGACTTCCACCTGGGCTTCTTTGATCCCATTCTTTATCAGGACATTCTTCTTTTCTATCTTGGTACCAACTACTACAACAAGTATCAATGAAGAGCTCGTTGATCCCCCAGTACTCTATTTCCTGGCAAAAGGAGAAGACACAAAGCTCTTCCATCACATGGAGTTTACCTGTGTAATAAAAATTCAGCACGTATCTGAACAAAGAAGGGTTCCTATCAAAGTAATATTCCTTGTCTGCCACACTGTAATCATCGCAAAGTTCCAGAATAGCCTCTTCTGAATGGCACCTGAGTAGCTTCCCAAGCCTTGTATGAGGAAATTTGAGCAATGTACTTTGACCAATGGACTGTTTAAAACCACCAACATTCAAATTGACAAGCTCCTCATCTTGTCCTGGTCTGTGGAAGAATTCACCATACACCATTTTGATCACTGTGAGCTCTGCTTGCAAGGCACATAATATTACACTGCACCTAAAAAGGCAACACAAAACACAGGTAGGTGATCCAATCTAGTTTGGTGTTCATTGCAACTATATAGAAAGGAAGGACAAAAATTATGAACAATACTAAATGTCATGAATGAAGGCAAATAATGTTGCAAGTTCCAATCTAAGTCAGTCATTGGAACCAGCGGTTTTGTCATCCGAGCTTCTGGACTCATGCTGGAGCCCATCCTCAGGGAACTTCTCTGTAGCAGAACATATTCTGGTAGAGAGAAGTTCCCTCAGGATGGGCTCTAGCATGAGTCTGAAAGCTCGAAAGACTAAATTACTTAAAAGACAATTAATTAGATCAGAAGTAGCAAGTTTGTATATAATAAAGAATGCCTTACACTCTCTTACCTTTTCCATCAACCCAACTACCTAAAAATAGAAAACAGTAATTTTACTGCTCTCACAGTTTTATCATTTGAATTAATATTAATCTTTCAGATAATTTAAAAGTTTTTTTTCCAGGCAAACTTATTTTTCCTTTTCTCACTAGGAAGAAGTCCAGAATGGATTTTGGTTCCTGATCTGTTCCAGTTCTAACTCTGGACAAATCTCATTTTATTTGAAAGTGCGGATGTGCAACTTGGAAGACTTCCAGTGAATGCTAGATTGACAGGTGGATGCCATGGCCAGGATATTTGAAGCAAGAGGCCTTGACAACTCACACTCACCACAACTAGAACGGACTACTACAACGTGTTCAATGTGAGGTTCTTTGGAAATCCACCTGGAAACTGCTATTGCTGCCCAGTGCAGATACCTACATGGTGGTGGGTGAGAACCAAATAATGCTTGTGTTGTGAGCACTGGATTAGCTTCAGGTAAGATTTCAAGGACAATCCAAAAGGCTGAAGTTAATCTTTAAAAGCTAGAAGGCTTGGGTCTCGGGTATGTTCAGGACTGCCTCCTGCACATAGAACTGGTTTGTCCCACGCGAACATGCTTAGCATTTGGGTCCCAAAAAAGAGAATATATATAGCTCAGGGTTGAACTGTGGAGTCCTCGGTGCTCTCTGAGCTTGGTTGTTTGCTTGCAGATGTTTCATTACCCAATTAGGTAACATCATCAGTGACTTGTGTGGAGGTGTATAACTAATAGATAAGATTTTATAATCTGCAAAGGCTTGTTTTTAGCCTGTATTTATCTCTCCTATTATTTGTTTTTGATATTAAACTGGTTATCTGATCATGTCCAGTTTAATATCTATAAAACAAGCAAAGGCACATTATTTAGGACGGTACTTAATATTGACATTTTAATTCGGTTGGGAAATAACTGATTGTCTTTTTTCTCTCTCTCTCTTCATTTTCTGACATTTCTTATTTTGCTACTTACCAGGAAAGATAAAAAGTCTCTTCTTATTGCATTTACCAGTTCTAGAAGCATTTCCTACTGTAGCAGATTGTATCTACAAGCATTCAGGGGCTGCAACCGAACCAGAACTGGAATGACTTTCAAGCTGCCAAATTCTGCACATTCAAAAACATCCAAAGATACCTGAGGGCAGGGAAAAAAACAAAAACAGGTCATGATTATTTTATTACCCACATAGCTTTTAAGACAAGTGGTGATGAAAACAATGTTGATAAGAAAAAAGAGATATACGAAATGTGGTTACAAAAGATTTATGTTAGAGGTTTTCATGACCTCTGAATTGATCCATGGTTGCCATTGGGGCCATGAACTGTGGAGCTGCTCCCAAAACTCAATTCCCACGTAAGGACAAGCTGAAATTACTTAAGATTATCAATCTCAAGATCCAGCACCATATCAGGCAGGAATGTCACAGCATAGCAGGGAAACCAGTACAGCAATAACCAACCCAAATAATCCCTAAATCCAAGTTCAACCACAGGTTCTCACTTCTATGTATCTGCACTACAGATCCTCTGGAAGCTGTGATTTGATGATGGTTGAGGTTTTGCGGTCAAAATGGAGCAAGTCAGAGGTGTTTGCCTCATGCAATCTGTGGGTTTACTAGTTGACTCAGACTTCCGTGTGTTCTTCCTCTGCACAGCATAACTCTCACCTAAGGCTCAAAAATCCTAATTCCCATTTTAGGACTAGAAAACCCATTAAGTTATAAAATTGAAAATTATTTTATTCATTTACAGGTAAATTTTGTATATTGTTATATTTTAATAAAAAAATCCCAGCTTGAAATTTTTATCTCTCTGGTCATTTTTTTTTAAACAAACAGCAAGGATTATAAAGATCTTATGGCACATATACAAAGCACCAAGTAACCGAAAGTTACTCCTGTGGTGTTTGTGTGTGTATACACCAACACACATACACATCCCCCATATATACTGTATACGTTCATACCCACATATGCTATTGGCTTTTACAGGAGTCACATTTTCTATAGCCACATCTAGATCTGACTTATTGTACCTTCAAAATATCAGGATAATCACTGCAGTTAAAAGTGTTGTTTAGAAAATTTACATTCTGTCCAATCTCTCATTGGCTTTGGAAGCCTTTCAATCACTAAAAACATCCATGACAATAACGTTGAAAGCTTAAATGATAGACAAACTTTAAAGTAAAAGAGGAACATTAGAAGTTCTGGGTAAATATGTTTTAAGTTCCTTTCTAAACTTTAACAATGATGGGAGTTCAATTTCAGTAGCAGCTTGTTCTTAATTTTATTACTCTGCAATTCTAATTTATTATGACATAAATGATACACAAATAAAATACCAATAACAGTTGATGCTACAACCTAGGTCCCTCCACAGAAATACAGACTTCAATAGTCATCATAAATTCTGAGTGTTGGCAGGGGCCACTGAGGTTATTCAATCCAATTTTTTGCTCAATGCAGTCATTCAGATTAAAGTATTTGTGATATATGACTATTTAAGGTCTGCTTGGTCATGTCCAGCAAGCACTATTTCTCTGAATAACTGACTTTCCGTTCCAAATTGTGTTACCGTTAGGAAAATGGTCTTGCCATTCAGTGAAATTTGTCTTCTTGTGACTTAAAGGAATATCTTATATATTTGCCATCTTGAGTTCCTTATAAAAATAATAAGGGAGGGGGAAAAATCTAATTATTATTATTGTTTTGTGTCTGTATGTTGGAGTGATAGAGAACATTGACTTGTCAAGGTGTTCTATTTTGATTGTAAAAATAAAATCCTGAAAAGGAGACATGGAAATCTCCCTTAATGAATACTCATTGAATGACAGATTCAAATTCCAACTGTGTTATATGCCAAGTACTACCTATACTATAAAGAGATTAGTGAGCACCCAGAATGGGCTGCTCCCACAAAAAAACAACAACATCACCACATTGTACTGACTTTGGGATACCAAAAAAAGAGTACTTTTTAAAAAAGGGTTAATTAAGGTTAATGGACTGCTAAGCAGTACAAGAAAAATGTAGAGGGAATAGCTTGTTTAAGACAGTTCACTGTATTTATATATGGATCATTAGCTTCATTTTGTTCAACCTCCAACAGTACAACGCTAATTCCACAAAATATGAGAATTTGCAAGACATGAATCAGTCAATTTAAAAAGGGAACATTAGAATATACTATAAACAAATATTCACTATGATTCTTTGTATGAAGCTCATTCACCTAAAACATATGTATTGCTTCAACTACAGCCTGGCTTTATTTGGGCCAAGATAATCAACACAGCTTTAGGCACTCTGATCTAAATAAAGATAAATCCTGACGGATAATATCACTTGAATAAAACATAGTGCATCTAATTAGAAGATTGTAATGGTAGACTCCTCTCCATCCGTTGCCCTGAAGACAGCCACTATGATCAAATGTTCTTTGATGGGTTGGGAGGTCTGCAAGTTACAGATCAGGCATTTCAGAAAAGTGCAAGCTAGGACCATTAAATAATAGAAAAGATTAAGTAACTGGGATTACTTGTCCCAAAATCAGTTCTGCACCTACTCTCAGCCACGTACTTAAATGTACACAGCAATAAATTCTACCAAAAGTCTTTGCATTGCATTTGGCTTGAAACGCCATCCAGCATGGATGCCTAATCCTATCTTTCAACTGTGTAGAACATGATCAAGTAGCTTGCACAGGTAATGTGCCAACAAAGATGTAGCCAGACTAAGGATAACTACTTTCTCTTCTTTTTAATAAAAAAGTGTAAAATTATGATTATGGAACTTTTAATAAACAACTAATGAGGAATAAAATATCACCAAATATTTTATGGTGTTTTGTGGCTTTATTTTTTACAGTTTGAAGTTTTAATTGTGAGCTACCCAGAGTTGTGTTTCAAAATGAGTAGCCACCCAAATCTTTTAAATAAAATATGACTAGTCTATAATTTTTCATATAAAGTCCCCTTTAAAATTCTCTCCATCATTCAATATGAATCTAATGTTTAATAGTTACAACTCTTTCTCAAGAATGATTCCCAGAGTCATGAATAACAATGCATCTCCTTCCCCAAATACGTCCATGGAAATAAAAATACTAACTATTAAGTGAATTCTAACAAATTTCCAATACATTGATAGGCATCAATTTAATACACAAAGTCTATTCCATTACAAGTATTTCTATTTCTATTCAATCTTTTGGATAGAGAAATTTAGCTCATTGAACCTCTTGGACTTAATTTGCCTTCTCCAATGCAAAGGGCTTTTGAAAATCATGTTTGCTTGTGGTTAGGATTTCAAACATGGTAAAAAAATTCCATACCAGACTTCTACTGGGCTTTCTAATACAAAAGAGGCAGGCTGCTAACTGTTGTTTCCACCAGAGGCCTCCAACATTCATCTAAACTAACTGTACTGTAATAACAACTTGAAGTCAAAAGACATTTTAAAAATATTATAGTATCACCTAACCAGCAATTTCACCCAAGGAAATCTGCAGTTGTTTCACACCTATACTGGTGGCAAAGGAAGAGTCTCCAAGTAGCAAAATACTACACACAAATACATAAGAAAAAACTAGCTGATTTCTAAGCAGTATTTTTTTAAAAAGATATACATCTAATATCATTAAAGGAACTCTCAGTTATGGAGGATATTCCATCACCAACTGTGGTGGAATCTAATCCAGCTAGATTAGAGGGAGATGTTAAAAGGTACCGAGCTTAGAAACTGTACCTTGCATTGCAGAATGTGGCACAGGCCTTCTCTCTCCCCAGAATCCTTGAAGACTTATCTGAACATTTCCAAGGGAATTAGTGAGTTGGTAAGGTTCCTGTAACATATGTAACTAACAATAAAGCTTCTATTTGAGATTATTGATGAGTGGTTCTGGTTGCTCGCACCTAACTCTAAGGTAGCCATCTTCAGCAAAAGTACTAAATGGACCATTCAAATTTAAATGGCCTAAACCAGGGCTGTCAACTTCTGGCCTGCGGGCCGGATGCGTCATGCGCTGGCCACGCCCACACCTGGTTNAGCGAAGGGGAAAAAAGTCCCAATACATCAGTGACGCTGCCTTGATGACGTGAGTTTGACAACCGTGGCCTAAATGGTTCATGAAACAGTTGAGTTAGCATTCTTCGGGAGGTTCTGGAAGGTTTTAATAACTTAGAAGGTTCTAATGACTTGGAAATTAGAATAAAAAGATTATAATATACTTGCTTAACCCACGTGGCACCCTCCTTACGTTCTCCAAATCTTTCTCTGCCCTTATCCCCACAATCCTACAAGCTACCCTAACGCCACCCAACCTCTCTGCCCCTCATTTGCCAAACAAGTTTTCCCATTGTTTCCACATCAGAATTATCTCTACACCAGGTTTGCCCATGAACCAGATGCATGTGTTCTGAATCTATGTATAAACCAAGTGTACTTCATACTTGATTGCCCAGTTTGGACATGAGCAGTTCTACACACAGAACATTTTGCAAATACCTATTCCTTCCTTTAACCCCCATCTTCTTTGTTCCAATTCTGGACTTCAGGTTGAAGCTAGAATTTTTCCTATTGGCTGTGATCCGGAAGATATGTTATTTGTTTTTCCTTTAATCTTCTTTATCAGCATTGCTTTGCTGTTTAGATGATGGGTTATCATCTTTGCCTTGCAGAAATTTTGGCAGGCCCCATCCTTATTCCTCTCAGTCAACCAAACTCTGAAACTTCCAGAGGCCAGACTTTGTAATTCCTACAAGTGAGAGCTGACATACAGTTGGAAGAATACCACTTTAACTAGAATTTATGAAGCATAATCACAAAGAACCATCATAAACTCAGCTTTAGAAGAAAAAATAAAACAAAAGGAAGATGATTTGGGAACTTGTCTCACAAGTTGGAGGTTGAACAAGTGTCATGGAGCCATAATGAAACCTTGAGTAATGTGGTCTCTAGGTCTCAATGTATTTTTTCTCCAAGTTAGAAATGTTTCTTATTCTTACCTAAGGATAACAGTTTATGCAGCCCAGTGAGCAAATTGTGCAAAATGTTTCCTTTTCAAATGAGAACATCATTGTTTTTCCTTTCAGAAAGGAAGAAAAAAACATTTTACATTTATTTCAGCCTGTTTTATTACCCCGCCTTACGAAGTCAAAGAGAGAACATTGAATGATATTGCTTAAGAAATTTCCATTTTGTAGATCATATTTACAAGCAATACAATAAGGAGATCATTTGCACAGGTTCAATCCTGCCGAGCCAGAGAATGCATTCTTGCAGCTGCAGTTTGGCACAGACTGTTTAAACTGCTGAAAAAACATACAGCAAAAACAAACAAACCCATCTAGGAAAAAGCCTGAATGGTATCAATCTCTTTACAGATGCTTTGCAGCCAAAGAGCAATTGAAAATATATGTAGCTTTGGTAATAGTCCTTTCTAGTCTTGCTGCTCAGTGATTTGATATTGGATGATGGGTGATGTTACACAGGCAGCTTCATTCAGCCTTTCTGACTCAGTGGGACCCACACATTATGGACTGGAGGAAGAGGGGTGATCCTTGGTAAAGGGAAGGCTTTGTCAGAGAAAAGGTAACATGTCTAATCCAGCCCCGCTTTCACTTTGGAGTATTTGTGAGGACTTGCAAAGCCATTACTGTATATCATCAGTCACCCAGCTAATCCTCCAGATCGCTGCAGCGAGACACTCTTTGAGCAAAGTGATTCAGCAAAAGCTGAATTGGAGCCAAAAGCTTTCACATGATTACACTTTCCAGGTGACATTGATTTGGCCATTAAGACTTTTCAACTGCTCTGGGAGAGTGTATTAAATAATTAGGATTTACCCAGAGGGCCAAATGCCAGTTGTTCATTCAGTTCCCCCATCTTCCTCAACTGGACTATGATGGCTTGTTTTGAACTGTAATTGTGGGAATGTTTCCTGATATAACAGTTGTGTGTCTCAGGGGGTCAAGGCAGGGCAAAAATTGACCTACCCTCTGTACTTTTTGTCTCTAAAGAATTATTCAAAGCAGATGTTCCCATCTTTTCTAAAGGTCACCTACTGTTTATAAGAGAAGTCCTGGTTTTATAGTCCATTAGCATTCTTGTTATTACTACCGATTTCAAATTCTTATACAATGAAAAGTACAGTAAGAAATAAAAAGTCAGAAGGGAATTCTTTAAACATTTCTGCCAGCTCCTTCATTCACTGCTCTTTTTGTCTTTCCCCTTTTTTCCTTTCAGTAAAACTTATTCTTGACATCAGATCGCTATTGTTAATTTTCTTTTTCTTTACAAAGTTTGTAATGAACGCATCATTATTACTAAGTAATCTATGGAACTGAATGAAGCTTAATCACCAGAGTTATATATACAGTATGACTATAGCATTATATTACTTTTCATTTCAGGAAATAATTCCAGCCCAGCATTACACACATTTTCTAATTGTTGTTAAATCACTTACACCTTGTGGTGCATGTTCAATGTATGTTTCTTTTTTAATAGTTAGTGTATATTTAAAGTTCAGTGTGTGTATCCAAACATGTGCACGAAACAAACCTAAGTACACAATCAGAAGGGGCTGAGATTATTCTTGGCTTCTCACTGTTTCTACATACAATGAGATTATGCAACTCAAACTTGGCACTTGTTTTGGGGCCACTTATCAGTTGCACTCCCTAGACTCTTAAGAACACGCTTAATTCTGCATACTTTGGAAGAGTCAATTAAACATTTATTTTCTGAAGTGAAGTACAGTATAAGTTTCTTAATTTCAATTGCAATAAAAGTGAGAATGTTTTCACTTCCATAAGGTATATTTACACATTTAAATAACATGACTTCCCCTTAAACACACATAAACAACACATCTACTCTCTTTAAACTCATGTTTTGCTATCAGACTTAAGCTATGTGTGATTGGATCCTGAATCTTAAATGTATATGCAGTGATCTAGAAGTAAACCTGAAGGTATACAACTGGAATTACTGAATTCCTTTGCAGTGAATAACGACTCTTAAGTTTGTTCCTGGATTTGTGTGTGTGTGGGGGGAGTACAATAGAATCCTAGTTCGACGTACATAGAAAAATGCATTCTGTAGCCAAATGTAAACAATCCACTTCCAATTTTTTACAAAGGTAGAAAGGAATGGCTCGTTGCAAAGTTTGGTCATTTCTAGATCCTTGGCCCAGAGGTTGGCAGGTTGCATAACTCTGCAGATGAGCTTGCAAAAATTTCTCAGCCTGTCATCACTGGTCAGAAAGCCAGTTCAGCAAGACAGCCAGCAATAGGCCATCTTAAGCAGTTACCTGCAAAGTTAATTTTCCACGACAATTTCTGCACAAGGATAAAGACTTCATGTCATCCACTAAAACTTCAGGTGCATGTGAAAAACTCACCAAAATCACTGTTGGCCATTTTTGGAATTTCTAAGAGACCCAAACCAATCACTGATGCTGGGCAAAACTATAATTCAACATTTGTAAAGGAAGACAGAGGAGGGGCATCCAGCTTGTTCTTTCTTATCCAAAAGAAGCCAGAGTGTAGGAAAGGGCAAGAGCCCAGACTGGGACCACAGTATGATGAGAACAAATTTTATTTGTTCTTCCTATGTTCTTTTCCCATAAAATGCCCTTTGATGATGTTCTTGGTTACACTATTGCTTCAGATTCCTCATGAATGAATGCATATCATAATTGCTCTTTTTAAGAACTAACAAGGCATAACAATATATTACTACTGTAACAAGGCATATGGCCCTTAGAAATCCCCTCAAGTTCTACCATGCTTGCTTCTACCAACAAAGCAAATAAGCTGCAGTTTAATTATATTTTTAAATGGCCATATAAAACATCTACAGTAATAAAAACATAAGTCACCCGATTCCACCACAGAGACACAGGTACAAATCCACAGCAGTCATCAATCCAGCTCTTCTTCTCCCTTGTTCCTTCTCTTGCTGAAATGCATTGAAATATATTTCTGTAGTCTTGTAATTAATGACTTTCCACTTTTCCTGACAAACTGGACCAAGATTCAGCACAACAAGGCAGAAGAGTCAATGTTTGCAGAAACAGATACTGCAATTTCTCACTGATGGGTCACATTACAAAAATATAAATTGTACCGTACAGCAAGCTCATTCCATAGTCCATAATTAATGCATCTGAATTTTCTGCCTGTTTTACTCCTTTGCTTGGGAAAATTTGTTCCCATACTTCTCTTTTCATAAGACTTTGACCACTGACATGTTTATTGCTGATCAACTCTCCTTCCATCTTCTGGGAAGAACTATTAAAAAAAGCATTAAACCCTTGCAAGCACACCCTTGCAAGTAAGATGTTCTAAAAAGCAAACAAACTCTTACAGCCAACTGGCTAAGGAACCAGTGCATGGTTGCAGTTGTAAACAATGCTTTAAAGGAAATCCATCTAAACGTCCATTTAAAATATATTTTGGAAAAATACAGTAGATCTCTGCAGCGTGATTTTCTTCCCTTGGAAATAACAAGCCTTTCAGGAGCTATAATACCGTAGCAGAAGGAAGCACAATACCCTTGCTGGGAATCCTAAACATTTCTCTTCACAAAGCACAGTCAGAAAATAGGAACAGTCCAATTCCACAGACGTTTGTGGCTAGAGCAGTTTCAAGTTAGAAGGTAAATATCTTGCAAGGAACCGGATTACCATTGCTCAAAGTAAAAGAAAGCATTTTCTGTTTCTTAGATTGCCTCTCCCTCCACACACGCACACCAAACACCACAAACACAAACAATTTTCCTCATCCCCATTCTACCGTGCCTGTACGGCACTTTAAACGCCTGTTTTGAAAGAAAAATGTCCATCTCAAACTGACACTCCTCCCCTCCGGCGCCGCCTTTTAATCCTACCTCAAAACACGAATAACTTAGCTCTAAAATTCAGCCTTGGGAACCGACAAGTTTAGATAAGAGCAGGCTACCTTGCAGCCCGCGCCTCCTCTAAGTAAGCCAGCGCACACTTGCAACGCAAAGGGGCGACGTCCCAACCAAATCCAGGCCGTCCGAGGGGAGATTTCAGATCCCAGTCCCAGATGCTCCGTCCCGGCAGGGCTCCGATTCTCTAGCTAGTATAAACCCGGACGCTGCTTCCCTTTCCTTCATCGATAGAGATTCCGTCTTATGAAAGGCGTCCCAACCGAGAAAAGAGAAATCACACCCGGGTTCTTTTAGCACTCGCCGGTGGCGGGAAAACTTGGAAGCACCAGAAGCCGCGAAGAAGGGCGCCGACGCTGCAGCGCACGGAGTAAAGTTTCCTTTGCCCCGGGATGATTGAAGGGAATGAGGAGGGGGGCGAGGGGAGAAGGAAGCGAAATGGGGAGCGGGGAAAAAAAACCGAAGCGGTGGCCCGAAACTTCAGCTGGGTTGCTCTGCGGATGGCCAGCAGCGAGAGATCGNNNCTGGAAGAAGAGACTGAGCGCGCACCTCTCCGGGCCAGCGCTGGGGAAAGGAAGGTTGCAAATACCTGCAGAGCGCAACGGGATCGAGCAGAGCAGGGGGCTCTGTGGGCAGCCGCAGCGGAGAGCCTAAACAACGCGGGCGTCCCGAAGCTTTGAAAGACGTCCCGGTGCAGCAATGAAGGTGGAAGGGGGGGGGAGGAGCGCGAAGCAGGGAAAAGGGCAGGGCTTGAGGAACGCGGGGCCTCCTCCTTCCCTCCCGCCGTTTTCGGGTGGCGTCCCGTCCGCCGCCCAGCCCCCCTTCC
>AZIM01002934.1:63143-77518 GCA_000516915.1 Ophiophagus hannah | reverse complement strand
CAAATCATACTAGGAAACAGTCAATAAAACAATTGTAAGGTTACAAGCAACAAAGTTGCAGTCATACAGTCATAAGTGGGAGGAAATGAGTGAAAGGAAGGGTGGGAAGATTAATAGTAATAGTAATGCAGACTTAGTAAATAGTTTGACAGTGTTGAGGGGATTCTATTTTTATGAAGAATAAAAATCTTGGAGGTTTTCTTGTCCAGCCCCCTGCTCAAGCAGGAGAACCTATAGTACCATTTCAGACAAGTGACTGTCCAGTNTCTTCTTAAAAACCTCCAGTGATGAAGCGCCCATGATTTCTAAAGGCAAGCTATTCCACTGGTTAATTGTCCTGACTGTTAGAATTAAGTTTCTCCTTAATTCCAGGCTGATTACGGTAGTTTCCAACCATTTGTTTCTTGTTCTGCCCTCCAGTGCTTTGGAGAATAATTTGACTCCCTCTTGTTTGTGGTAGCCCCTCAAATATTGGAATACTGCTATTGTGTCACCCCTAATTCTTCTTTTCTCTGAACTAGCCAGACCCAAATCCTGCAGCCGTTCTTCATATGTTTTAGTCTCCAGGCCTTTGATNCTCACACTCTAATTAAAAAGTATTTCTGCAGCCTCAAAGTATCTCTGCATTTTAGAGACAGGACTTTTTTGTAAACAAAATCTTAAGGTTATTTTTTTTTTCTCATAATCTTCGACACTCTCCCATATCTCTGAATATCTCTTTGTGCTCCGGAGTTCACCTATTGACACAAAATCATGTGATTATTGCAGGTATATCTCAAATCAAGTCTTAAGTATTATAGCAAGAACTCCCTTAGTCTTCTGTGTGTTGCTATTCTAGAATATGTGTTCTAGCTTTAATCTGTCTGGTGTCTTCCCTCATGCAGTTTATGCCATCCGAGAAGCAGCCACCAGTAACCTTAAGAAGCTTGTGGAGAAGTTTGGCAAGGACTGGGCCCATGCCACAATCATCCCCAAGGTGCTGGCCATGTCCAATGACCCCAACTATCTGCACCGCATGACTACGCTGTTCTGCATCAATGTGAGTTGGGGAAGGGATGAGCGAGAAGAAAAAGTGGGACCAATTGAGGGAATGTGGAAACAGGTGCATGCACGGGTTGTGAAGAGTCAGTGTATGAACTATGATAAGTTAAGAATTGTCCTTGCCCTCCCTGGTGGGATTTAAGGTTTTCTGGTTAGGGAGAGCAGTTGGCCTTGTTAGGGAACTGAATCAAAGAGCTGAAGAACAAGGCCAGCATAAGCCTAGCTCCAAAAGAGCAACCTTCTTAAATAATAAAAGCTCATCAGATCCAAGTTGCACAGGGCCCTTGATCTACCCTCATGGCTCTTCCTTTGCTAGGTGCTGTCAGAGGTCTGTGGGCAGGAAATCACCACCAAGCACATGCTTCCCACGGTATTGCGGATGGCCGGCGATGCAGTAGCAAATGTTCGCTTCAATGTAGCCAAGTCACTTCAAAAAATTGGACCAATCTTGGATAATAGGTATGGAGAACAATGACTGTTGTTGATGCTATCTGGGTTTGGGGCATGTCTTGATAACTGGGATGGGAGGAAATGAAGGGAAGAGATAGGAGCCATGGTGACGCAGTGGTTAGAATGCAGCATGGCAGGCTAAACTCTGCCCGCAGCCAGGAGTTTGATCCTGACCGTCTCAAGGTTGACTCAGCCTTCCATCCATCCGAGGTTGGTAAAATGAGGACCCAGATTGTTGGGGGCAAGATGGTGACTCTGTAAACTGCTTAGAAAGGGTTGTGAAGCGGTATATAAGTGCTATTGCTATAGTGAAAATACTGAGGCTTTGGACAACCTTAGATACAGGCCTTGTCTTCTCCCTACTTCCTCCCCTTCATTCCTTGCCTGTCTCTTTTTTTCCTCCAGCACCCTTCAGAACGAAGTGAAGCCAGTGCTAGAGAAACTCACCCAGGACCCTGATGTGGATGTCAAATACTTTGCCCAGGAGGCGCTGACTGGTGAGTGTGCTGTCCCTAGTGGACTCAAGCCTCCCTCCCTNTTCCTTCCTTCCTTCCTTCCTTTCTCTCACTAGACCTCTGCCTGATTCTTACCATGGAAGTCCCTGTGGAGGATGGACATAATAAACTTTCTCTTTTCTTAGGCTTCATCTTTATAATTTCTGTTTCCAAGGTGACTTCAAGCTCACTTGGCATTCAGCTGGACCTTTGAATGCACCTGGTCCTTTGTTTTTCCTGCTGTTAGCTGTTTCCAGCAGAAGGTTTCCAGGAGAAATTTCTTGGATCAGCAGCTTTGTAGCCACTTTAGAGAGGAAAATCTATGGGGTGCTTGTGAACTTGGGCCTAAGCTTGAACAAGTATGCTAATTTTATCTGTAAGGATTACTTCCCAAAATTACTTCAAAGTCAGCATTTAGTTTCCCTTTGGGGAAATATTTGTGGAAAGTGCAATAAGCAGAAGTTCAGGCCTGGGCAAGAGTTTCATAGCACCAAAGATGTAAATCTTCTCAAAAGCTCAATCCCCTGATATTTCAGGGTTGGCTTCCTTGGACTCTTGGAGCAGCCTGCTTCCCAAAGACGGGGGGGAAACTGTGTACACAGTTACTCAGGAGCCAGGGATTAAGGGCAAGTTACTATATGTTTGAGAGGTTGTGGAAGTTGTAGCAGAAGGTCCCACTTGCACTCTGCAGGGACCAGCCAGTGAGCACCTAAATAGCTGGAGTCTGTACAGTGGGAGAGTCTGGGCTTGGAACTCCCCTTTTCAAATTAATGCTAGCATTTGTGAGTAATAGTTCAGTTGTGCAGTGGCCTAGAGGTGGGGTTCTCGCCTCTCAATCAGGAGGCTGTGAGTTTGATCCTAGGTAGAGGCAGATACTTCTCTCTATGGGAACACTGAAAATATATCTGCTAAACAAAACTCCGCATTGGTGACAGGAAGGGCCAGTAAACACTCTGTAGCTTCATTCAGTAGCCCAGATTCCACCCCGCAAGGGATAGTGGGGTCGTCTGATGATGATGATGATGATGATGATTTGTGAGTTAACAGTGTACAATGGGCACTGCACAACTGAATTTAGAGCCATTAATGAAATTATTAACTTTCATAAACTATTAACATTTAATACACTCTTTTCCTCTCTCTCTCCCATACAGTGTTGGCGTTAGTTTGAATCCAGGACCTGGCTCTGTTGTCTCTCCAACTTGGATGCTGTTGGGCCAACCATTTTTTCTCCCTTTTCCCTGCATGTGTATGACCAGCCCACCCATCTCTATTGGATGTACATGATGGAATTAGGCCATGGCTGACTATTGTCCTCTCGGGAGCCCCACCTCCTCCTCCTCCTCCTCCTCCTCNTCCTCCTCCTCCTCCTCCTCCTCCTCTTAGCTCTGTGTTTTCAGAACCTTCTTGGGCAGCTGTGATATTTTCTCCCCTTCTCATATTAGTCAGGTTCAACTTAACAGTTTTCGTTCCCACCATCCCACGGGGCCACAGGTGACACCTCCCCAACCCCAGTTCTCTGACACTTGCAAGGAGAGACCTATTCGTTGAGGCCTCCTGTCACTTCTTGGCCACAGTTTGCATGGGAATGCCACCGCCATGCAGCGTGTAACTGTGCATGTTACCCCCCAGTTGAGCTTTCTCCCAATCCACACTCGGCCTGGTCGGTCCTCTTACCTTTTTTCATCCCGATAATTAAAGCCGCCACCTTTTCCCTCCTAACTTGGCGTCGAAGTATATCAGTCAATGGAAACGTTTTCCTTTACTCAAAAATCAAACCCAGCAGTGTCTCGCCTTTTTTGTTGTTGTTGTTGTTGTTGTTCCAGAGAAGGTAGAAGGGTAGTTAAATCCTTGATTTAAATCTCTCGGTTTATCAGGCTTCGTAATTTGGTGTTTCCCCAGTTCCTCTGCATGATTCTCTCCTGTGCCCTTTCTGTTCACCATACGTTTCCTTTCCCTGGCCTTTGCTGGAAGGAGGTAGCTATTTGGCACATGGGGATATGTGTGTGTGTGTGTGTGTGTGTGAGAATGAGAGAGAGAGAGAGAGAGACAGAAAGCAAGCAAGCTGTGGAGCAGTTGACATGGGCTGAAGAGTAGAAAACTCAAGTCGCTTTGGCTCATCGCAGTGGGGATGCTACCTCCAGGCTAAATTTAGTCCCATATTCCCACTGAACTTCCAAACGGGAACCCTTCCCAAATTCTGGTGGTGCAAAATGAAAAGATGCTCTTCGATGAAAGACACATCCATTGGCTGGAGAAGAGGGGGCATTGGGTGGCTTGCTCCAGCAGGGCTTGGATGACCCCCATGGGCTCTTGATGGATGGGAGTTCTGATTTCTGTCCTGTAGAACTTCCTCTTCCCTTCCAGCTTTGCCTTAGCGATGTCCCAAGCTTTGCTTCTTCGGCACCTTTGGGTTCCTATGCTGGTTGTCTCTCTAACACTTGCACTGGACCTGTGAAAGAAGTGTGTATTCTAACCACTCATCCCTTAACACACAGGCACATACACACTGTCTCTCTCGCTCCCATTAGCGGAACGTCATTTTTAAAATGTCAGAATTTTGTGTGTGTGTGTGCGTGTACACTTGTTTTATTTTTTCCTCCTCTCTCCGATTAATAAAATGCTCGATCGTTACTTAACAAGACTGGTAAGACTGAAGCTGAGTCAGTGAATCTTTTGAAATGAGGGTGCGGAGGAAAACCAGCGGCCATCCAGATGTTCCTGGGGTCTCAAGTCTTTCTTCGGTTCTAGCCAAGACAGCCAGGAGTAAAATAGGAGGGGAGTGTATACGGATAGCCATCGACTTATGACCGTAATTGGGCCTGCCCTGTGCGGTGGTCATTAAATGAACCCATCGTTTGTTATAGGGTGTTTTTCTCTGGATTCAAAACTTTGGGATCCGGTCATAAGTGCCTTTCGGAGATCCATTGTAACTTCAAACGGCCGCTAAGCAAAAGTTGAGAACTCCCTGTAATTTAGGCGTGTTCAGAGGACTGCCACTCCGCTATATATCTTAGAAAGTGATAGTTGAGAGAGACTGAGGAATTGGATCAGATTGTGCAAGGTTTATTAAATAATGACCTATTATTCAGGTTACAATTTGGTCATTCTTCGTATGTAAGAAAGACAGTGGATTGCTCTTCTCTCTTAAACAGATCACTTGAGTGCTTGTACAGCATTGGATTTCCTCATTCGGGGTTTTGTTTTATTTTTATTTTTGCCTGCATAAGCACGACACTTTTTCCTTCACTACCTTCCCTCCACAGATCTCTCTGTAGTTTTTTTAACAGCTCGCGTTTAGTATATTCCTGAATCTCTGTTTGAAATGTTAAAATTTCCAAAAATGTGTGATTCCGGAAGAACTTTAACACTGCATTTGGTCCAGCTTTGGCTCTCATCAAGGCTAGTTTCCACGTTGCATTTCCTTGGAGCAGGGATCCCTGACCTGAGCCACTTTCAGATGTACCAATAGAAGAGGATATTTGTATCTTAGCATTGAGCAGTAGGGCCCTTGATGTTCTAGGAGTTTGGTTGCTTGTCTTGTAGACATTTCACTACCATATTAGACAGCATCATCAGTGCCATCGCATCTGCAAGAAAGCAACCGACTTCAGCACCAAGGACCCTGCAGATTTTCAGATGTGTGGACCTCAATTCCCAGGATTCTGGGAGTTTTAAGTCCACACATCTGAAAGCGGCTGAAAACCCCTACTTTGGAGAATAGTCACACTGCTTGGGAACTGGATGAGGTCCTTCAGCTTCTGGAAAGATTTCAGTCATTATTCTCGGGGCCTACATTCATTTATTTATCCCACCTGCTTTTTCTATTCCAGTCATGCTTATGGCAAACAAAACACAAAAAGCTGCCTTGTTATATTTGTTACATCATTTGACATAATGAAAGGACCTACCTTTTATGTAGTCGGGTTTATCAGATTCTGTTGTTAAAATTAACAGTGTGCAAACAGCTAAGCTGGGGAGAAGGGGGCGGAAAGCAGAATTGACTCATGAAGAAAATGGTGTAGGATTTCTTTTTTAATGGGTGGGGCTTCCCAGTGACAGTTAGTGTGCCATCCTTAACATGGTCTTGAATCCACCCAGTCCTGGTGTTTGGTGCAATGGATCTTCCAGCATTTCACCTGCAACTGATTTGTATTTGTGGTGTGGTCAGAACCTTATTTGTGACATGTGGAGAACAAAGGTTTCAGGATCAACAGTCAGAAGCCTGGGGGTGTTTTTAATTCAAGAAATTAAAATTAAACCAGTCGCCACCACCCATTCCAGTTCTTTTGTCTTGTTTTTCTGGATGGGAAGGCGTAGGAGATCTGTGATGTCTTTATCCCACTTGCTTTATTTATAAATATACAAACAGCATAATTCAAAGCAAGCAGACGTTTCCCAAGAGAAATGCCCCACATCCACCCTTAGCAATTTATAGCCAGGTTTTTTTCCCCCTTTATTCATTCTAACTGCAAAGGTTTGCACGCACCATGCCCAAAATTTCCCTCTCAGAAGAATCTACAACCATTACACTAGTGTTTCTCCACCTGGGCCGCTTGAAGACGTGTGGATTTCAACTCCCAGAATTCCTCAACCAACGTGAATTCGTGGCATTGAAACGCACACATTTACAAGCAGCTCAGGTTGAGAAATGCTGCATAAAAGAAACTGTTAGGCCTCTTGAGAAGGACCACAACCCGGACTATCTTCTTAATTGACTACTGATCATCCTCCACTGCAGGTCAAAAAACTGGAAATGGGTATATAATTTGACCAGTGTTTTTTTGACTGCTGGTTTTTTTTTTTTTTTTTTGAACCATCTAGCTCCATCGGCAAATTTGAAGCAGCAAGTCGCCAATGGTTTCCCCTTTCCTATGAATGTGTTTTCTGAGGTTGAGAATAACCAAAAGTTATATTTTTGGTACTAAAAGAGAAAGACCTAAAGTATTTTCTTGCCTCGAATTTTAAAAAAAACCTGGTCACTACAATATCTGGCCGTGTGTCTATCCCTATCACTGCCCGTATGTGGAGACAGACTAGTCTATAAGCTGTCCATTGTATAAATAAAGATTTTAGATGCTTTTTTTAATGAAGGAAACAAGTTTTGCTTTTTTTATTTTTATTTTTTTTTTTTGCTTTTTCTGGCAGCTTCCTAACCATATTCTTAAAGCTTCACTGCCATGCTAGTTTTTTTGATCGTCCTGCTTTTCTCTTTAATTCAGCCATGAATGGTGATTCTGCTAAAATGACTTTCCTTTGTTCATCCTGTGCTATTGGCAGCTGCTGGGCTAATCAAAAGGGGGTTTTGCATTGCAGAGAACATTGTGCCTCTCTAGAACAGGCTCTGACGATGAATTTACATCAGGAGGTAGTTGTTCCTCACTCCTTCTCCAGGGGAGGCACTGCGGTATTGAGATGATGAGAGAAAGATTATCCCTGTCCATTGTTGAATGCCTGGTGCCTCGTGGCTGCCTGCAGGGGCTTATGGCAATTGTAGTAACAAGGCAGGCATTTGGTAGGGGTACCACTGATCTTCTAGGTGATGGCTGAGATACACATAAGATGAGCCTCAACTCTACCTTCAAGTAGCAGGTTGAAGTGTTCTCAACTAGGCTGAGAACAGTATAAAAATGTCAAGACAACCTCCCCCCCCCCACCAAAAAAAGTGACTTAATTTTACATCTAGGCTATGCTGAACCTGCTAACTAAACACATCTGCACTTGTGGGTTATGTCAAAGCTGCAAGCTAACCAAACGGGTTGAATTCAGACAACGTAACTAAGCCATATTGCGATTAAAACTAAGCTTTACATGCTGGGCCACTTCAGCTGTTGAAAGTGGTGGGTAAACACAAGATTTTAAGTAATGTGCATTCTTTTTTCTAAAAAATGCATGTGGTTTGTCCCCAAACACAGGATGTATGGCATGGTGGCAGGAGAGGGTGATTGTCTCTAAATTCACTCCTCTAAATTTTGTTATCCTAAGCAGCAGATATCTGTTTTATGCCTCCCCCTGCACTACAACCAATCTGGAGTCCAAAGAACAAGCAGTTTTTAGCCCGAGTTTAACTTGATGCAAAATACACAATACTAGCCACATTTTGCTTGAAACACTCCAGAGACGAGACCATCATTTGGGACATCCTGTATCATTAACCAAGTTGGTTGCCAGTTAGTTAGAATTCGCTTTCTTGCACGATTCAACTTTTGGTTTTAGTTACGCACACTGGTATAAAGTTCCATTTGTTCCTCAGTAGGAAACTTGATCTGAAGTAAGAGAGATTATTCTTGCTTTAAAATCAGCCACAAAAATTGAATGGAGAGAGTGAGGTCTGTAGCCCTCCAGAAAGCAAATAGTGTTCTTTAAAGCTCTGGAAAGTTGACTCTCCATTTTTCTAGAGTCATAAATGGCCTTAGAAGTCTCTTTGCAGCTGAAAAATCCAGACTACCCAAGTTTTGTTCGAAAAGTTCAGCTTCTCTTTTTCATTTGGTAGGTCACATTCACCTTCCCAATCTTGTTTCTCTAGCCTCAAGAACAAGCCACCTAAAACTTGGTAATGGAATGAGTGTTTTTTTTTCCCTCCAAGAGGCAAATTAGAAAGGTTACAATGTCCCCACTCATCCCTCACTCCATGCTCTGCGCAAAGTAAAAAAAGGGTTGGTTGGTATAATTGATGCTGGGGGTATGGTCTTTAGATGGTCACTTAAAAGCAGAAGGAAGAGCTTGTCCTATCCGTTCTAGAGAAAGACCACTCTCTTGCTTTTCAGTGAGCTAATTATCCGTGGCTATTATTCACCCGGGGACATTATGAAGAATGGGATATAATGGTAGCCTGGGTACCCTATGCTTCTTCTTGGTGATCTTTACAAATGAAAAACATTTCAGGAACAGTGAGAGCTTTTGCTAGTAAGACACAAAGAGTTTTTAAGGGTGAAAGTGATGCAAGGACCCTCTTAATTTATCTTCAAAGTACAGTTGACCATGTCAGGAATGTAACCCTATCTGAATGCTAACTTAGAAGGTGAGCAAGTTTTCCTTGATAGTAGACAAAACTCTGTTTCTGATTAAATAATGTCAAACCTTCGCCTCAGACAGAACTTCCTTAAAAATTACAGTATATATCTTGTTTTTCCCTTCAACAATTACTCAAGTAGTGCAAAACAAGGGGTTCCCTATTTTAATTGACAGAAGTGATTGATTAAGTTTTAAAAAGTCCCCATAGGTGCAGACACAGGAACCCTTGAAAAAATGTAAAATTATCCTGTGCTACATCAGAGAAAAGAGGTGTCATACGGGAGGATCCCCAGAAAAGGAATACTTTGCATTACTTAGGGTTTTTTTTTTTTAATGGGACCATTTACATTTTTTAAATAATTCTTTGGGCTCTGACTACAGTTCCAAAGCTCTGACGTGACAGTAAATCAGTGTTTTTAAAACTCGGCAAGATTAAGATGTGTGGACTTCAACTCCCAGAATTCCCCCAACTGGCTGGGGGGACATCTGGAAGTTGAAGTCCACATTCTTGAGGAATTCTGGAAATCAAAATCCATGCATTTCAACAGTTGCTGAGAATGAGAAAAACTATTATGTATAGGAATCTCGGAGTTATTAGTTAGACTGCGAAGTCCAAAAAAAAAATATTATCCAATAAAAGCAGCCATTTCCATCTGATGCCCAGAAAACGGCCTTGATGTATGTACACCACCAAGAGCCAGGCTCAACTTGATGAAAAACATGTATTTTTATAAGAAAAATGAAAAGGGGGCAGGGAGGAATGCATGGAATAGGACAGTGTTTCTCAACTTTAGTAACGTGAAGATGAATGGACTTCAACTCCCAGAATTCCACAGCCATCATGGCTGTCTGGGGAATTCTGGGAGTTGAAGTTCACTCATCTTCACATTGCCAAGGTTGAGAAATACTGGAATAGGATATAATCTAGCAAAGGTAACCAGGAGTCCAGCTATCCTGACAGCCATGACAGAAATACACCAAGCGGTAGGATTATTTTTTCCCCCTGCAGATTTTGCTTTACGTGAATTTACATTTTGAGGCAGGGAGGTAAGGAACTGCTCCAATTCCTCTTCCCACCCCACTTTCCAAGGGAGCCTGTGACCCAAAACATTTGGAGAGGAGAGCATCTGAACATCGATAAGCAGGATCACTTCTCCACAAGCTGCTGCAAGTTGTGGGGGAAACGGAGCAGTTGAGCCGATAAACAGCACACTGGGTGCATAATTACTGGCTTAAGTATACGGTGCAATCTTTTTCACTTAAATGTAAACACCTCCCCAACTGAGCTCAATGGGGACTGAAGTCTGAGCAGACGCAGGTAAGATTCACTATGCTAGTAAGGAAAAGGAGGGAGGCAGCATTGACAAAAATGGAGAGATCCACAGATGGCCTGGTTATACACATTTAACAATTCTACACTTCCATTGCACCAAGGTGGTGTGCTAATTATCGCATCGTTTTCACTTCCCTCCTTTTTTTTAAAGCCTAGCTTTTAATCCTTGTCTCTCTGTCCCTCCCACTCCTAGTAGTTTGAGAATGCTCTCTTTTGCCAGGGAAATCCTGAGAGACCAGCTTTCCCGGTGGGCCTCTCTCAGAGGTTGGCGCCCAGAGGCGCTTCCTCAAAAGCAGTCCTGAAGACCTGCAGCAAAGATCTCCGGACTGCATCCTGGAATTCCTGCCCTACAAAGACATAAAGCAAGGGGTTGATGCAACTGTTGAACATGGCCAGGCATTTGGAGAGGGGAATGGCCACCAGTCGCATGCTCTCGGGCACGAGATCCATCGAGATCCTGGCCAGAGCCAAAGCGTGATAAGGGAGCCAACACAGGAAAAAGCAGAAGACCACTCTGGTGACGACCAGGAAGGGTTTGCTGGATTTGTTCAGCTTCTTCTTGCTCATGGTCACCACCAGGATTGTGTAGGAAATGGAGATGACCAGTAAGGGAAGGAGGAATTGATAGAGAAAAATGCAAATAGTGAGGACTTCGGCTTGTTGCCAGTCCTGGAAGATGTCCAGGTTGTTGCAAGAGCTCCGGTTGTTGTTATCCACAGAGACCTGGGTGAAGAAGTACGAGCTGGGAACAAAGAACGCCAACGACAGGAGCCAAAGGAATCCACAAGCTGCCCAGGTGAGCCGGGGCGTGCGGTAGTTCTGGCACCAGACGGGAGCCACCACCAACACACAGCGATCCACACTGATGGAGCTCAGCAACAACACGCCACTACACACGCTCAGCCCGAAGAGGCAATTGGCCACTTTGCAAGCCACGGAGCCAAAAGGCCAATGGAGGTCAAGAGCCAAGTTGAGTACCGTGACAAGGATGAGGGAGGTGGATGCTAAGTCGGCTAAGGCCAGATTGAAGAACCAGACGGTGTTGGAGGTCCATCGCAGCTTCCACCCAGTGACCCATAGGACTACCCCATTCCCAGTCACACCAGCCAGGAAGATGAAGCTGAATATTACCCCTGTGATAACCTTTATGCTGTCCCGCATGGAGTTCTCCTCCACGAGCACTTGGGAGGAGGAACCATTGGCACTCGGGTTGGTTGACATCTCCCTGTCGAAGAGAGAAGAACAAGGATGAAGATCCATGATTATTAGTCATCCAGAGCAGGTAATGCAATTTGTTTGCCAGGGATCACATTTTTACCAAAAAGCAAATTATCCCCAAGGGTCACAAAGTTATTGATGGTAATGTCCCACCCTTGCCCTACTGCCCGTGTTTCCCTGAAAATAAGACCCAGTCTTGTATTTTTGAGCTCCAAAATAAGCACTAGGCCTTATTTGGGGGGGATGTCTTATTTTTTGGGAGGTCTAGTTCTTCTGCTTGCTCGAGATCACAACAGAGCATGGAAGCCAAGACACGGGATGAAGTGGGGGTGGGCAGGTGTGGCGGCTTGTATTCCTATCTCTCAGCTTTCCCGTGGTCCATGTGGCTTGTCAGGATTGCCTGCCTTCCCTTTTACACCAATTTGAACTGCCTTCTGATTTCCTTGACACTGGACATGTGGACTTCAACTTCCAGAACTCTGTGGTGGTTGAGGAATTCTTGGAGTTGAAATCCGCACACCTTAAACGTTGCCACAGGTTGAGAGACACTGATCTAGAACATCACTTAACAAAGCGCTATGCTATAGTGGTGCTCCAAAGTTGCTCCAAATCTAATCTCATCTGGAAGACTATAAATTGCTTACCTTTGGACTATATCTTCTGTGGACAAGCTGATATAATTTGAGGGCCATGCGTAGCATAAGCGTGGGTGGCTCCCTTGAACAGGAAGCTCTCTGGGGCTGATTATGGTATAAAATCAGATATGGTCTCTTACTTAGCTAAGATCTACATTGCAATAAGCTGGAGCAAAGCTACATTAAAGGGGAAAAAACTATCCTTGTTGGACTCAGCACTGGATAACAAGATGGACCACATTTGACCTTGCCTTTTTCCAGGAGAGTTTATCAACTTCCCAGTTTAACTGATACAGGTAGCCCTCAACTTACAACAGTTCGTTTAGTGAAACTTCAAAGTTACAACAGCACTGAATAATGTGACTTATGACTGTTTTTCACAGTTACAACAATTGCAGCATCCCCATGATCATGGGATTAAAAGTTCTGATCTTTGGCCACTGGTTCATATTTATGACTGTTGCTGTAGCCGAAGGTCACATCATCCCTTTTCCCCAAAGGTGTTTTTTCAAGAGGCACCTACAACTTCTGAAAGCAAGTTGTTCCACTGAATAATTGTTCTAACTGTCAGCAAATTTCTCCTTAGTTCTAGGTTGCTTTTCTCCTTGATTAGCTTTCATCCATTGCTTCTTGTTCTGCCTACAGGGGCTTTGGAGAATAGCTTGACCCCCTCTTCTTTAGTGGCAGCCCCTGAGATATTGGAAGACTGCTATCATGTCACTTCTGGTCCTTCTTTTCATCAAACTAGACATACCCAGTTCCTGCAACCATTCTTTATAGTTTTATAGCTTCCAGTCCCCTGATCATCTTTGTTGCTCTTTGCTGTACTCTTTCCAGAGTCTCAACATCTTTTTTATATTGTAGTGACCAAAACTGGATGCAGTATTCCAAGTGTGTCTTTTCTTTGAAGATGTTTTGCTTCTCTTTTTTTAAAAAAAAGTTTTTTATTATTTTTTATATGCAATAAATCCATTCTATTTCAATCGTGCGTCAGTTAGGTACATATTCTAAATGTTTAACCATTATTATTATTATTTCTTATCAAATCTACCAATACAACAATAATAACATTCCCATGTAAATAATACTATCAAATATATCTATTCCATTAATTTCTCTAATTACTTTATAAATACATTCAATCCCTTTCAATTTATTCTGTTTTCTATCCATTGATAAAACAAATCCCATACCATATAATATTCAGAATCTTCTTTTTCTTTTATTTCTAGTGTCAGTTTATTCATTTCTGCACATTCAAATATTTTTTCGATTATTTTTCCCTCTGTCGGGATCTTGTCACCCTTCCAATTCTGACTGGATGGTGGGGAATGGAAGTCAGAGCTGAAGAAGGTTCTCGGATGAGAAGCGAAACATCTTCAAAGAAAACCCAGAAAGTCCAGTTGCCTCTTGAAAAAAGCACTGTTGGGACAACCATGACCTGGAGGATGGAGAACCTCCATAGACCTGATCCTTTTTTGCGACCTTTTGACAAGCAAAGTCACTGCGGAACCCAGATTCACTTCACAACCAGGTTACTCACCTATCAACTGCAGTGATTCACTTAACAACGGTGGCAAGAAAGTCGTAAAAGGAGGCAAAACTCACTTAACAAGTGTCTCGCTTAGCAACAGAAATTTTGGGCTCAATTGTCATAAATCGAGGACCACCTGTAATCCCGAAATTTCCTACTGATCCACCTAAGCTCTAGCCAGGTCCAGCTCCTCTCAGCTTCTTCTCCATGTCTATTCTGTGAGCAACAGATCCCAAGTGAAAGGATGAAAGCTATGTTAAGGGAATGACACATAGGCAAAGGAGAATCATACTTGCATCCTACACGGGCAGCCGGTGGGGAGTGAACTGGGTTTGAAAGAATTGCAAGGAAGCTTAGCTGTCCACATAACTCTCCTGTCAAGCCCGAAATTGACATAAGTGTAGCCATTTTAGTTTGTCTTAGTATATATTCTTTTTCTTACTTTCTTTTCTTACTTTCTCTGTGGCAATCATGTTACTTTCTCTGTGGCAATCATGGGACTTTCTCTGTGGCAATCATGGGAGGAAGGGTTTCGGGCTTGCCACATTCCTAANNNNGGAGGAGTGGAGATAGAGAGAGTTGTTTAAGCTAGGTGGTTCTTCTTCCCATGGGAAAACGAGCTGTCCGTGCTTGGGCCCCTGGAGGTGGAGATTTAT
>AZIM01002932.1:154034-174506 GCA_000516915.1 Ophiophagus hannah | reverse complement strand
AGAAAGAAAGAAAGAAAGAAAGAAATCTAGATGATGATAAATCGATACTTGTCCTTGAAGTATATTAAGGATGGAGGGATTCAGAAACTACATGTTTTCCTTGAGCCTCTGGTACTCTTTCCCTAGCAAAAAATATCACCTGCTATGTTGATCGATGTAAATGGCATGTATGTAAAATGTTTTTTATGAATGCTAACCATCTCATAATTATTAAACCATAATCCCTTGACTTTGATCTCCAGAAGTTATTAAACAAGAAACCTTTAATTGGCTTCCCTGCATATTCATTTATTTGTACCCCATTTTTATTATTTTCACAAACAACTCAAAGCAACAAATATATGCACCTTCCTCCTCCTATTTTCCCCATGGCAACAATTCTGTGAAGTGAATTAGGGTATGAAAGAGTGACTGGCCCAAGGTCACCCAACTGGCTTTCATGGCTAAAGTGGGACTTCAACTCATAGTCTCCAGCTTTCTAGCCTGGTGCCTTAACCACTAGACCAAACTGACTGTCATACATCAATAAATGAAATTGGCATTGGCTAAAGTTTATTCAGTATCTATTTTCTTTCTTTAAAAAGAACAGTTAGAAACTTCAAGGCACTTCAACCAGAAAAAAATATTTTCATATATCACTACGCCTCCTCCATCTATGTGAAACTCCTTTAAAATATATACCCTTGAAAATGAGTTCTCAAGCTTGCGATGACAGAGGTCATACAAGTGTCATTCTCCAAATTTGTGTGAAAATCCCTTTCAAGTATTCTGCTCCCCTTTGTTTCGGCTCACTTCTTGAGAACTCATGGAGTGTAATTACTTAGTTATAGCACAAAAAGTAAACAGGACATCCTTTCAGATATGAGATCCCAGCATGTCGTAAAATAAATGTTGTAGTTCTTACGCTGTTCTGGAAACAGCCCGGAGCCAAGAGCTTTACAAAAGGAGATGCAGTAGCTGGAAAGCTCTCTTGCTATTGTTGGATATAAGCACTGTGCAACTTTTCTGTTTTCTTTCTTAAAAAGGAAGAACAAGTCCTGAGTTAGGACTTGTGGTTACAGCCATAAGCCTTATCCTTATGTCACAGCAACCCCTGCAGGCTAAAGATCGTTCTAATTTCTATTGGACAAGAGTTTATTAATATAAGCTAAAAGATAATAAAAGGAGCATTTTAAGCACCACATGCTGTTAGCTTTACAGCCTGGTGATTCTCTGGTCCTTTTTGCATGTTTTCAACTGAACTTTCCACAGCTTTCTCAGTAGTGGTCCCCACTTCATGGAATTAATGATCTGAGAAGGGCAAAGTTGGAGAGTATTGGATAACAAGCTGAAGTGACTAGCTTTCTGCTTTCCAAACAAGGGCAAGTTCTATTATTTAGTTAGTCATCCATGGAATCCTGGAGAGTAATTAATATCATGGAACCAAGAAATGTACACAGAAGAACATGGATCCTTATACAAGATGGGCCTCCAGCACATGCTGATCAGCCACAGTAGTACACTTTTGCTGCAATCTCAAATTATTCAAGAACATCTTCCAAATCTCGAGTGCAGCTGTTTGGAGGGTTCATATCTTGCAGCAGTCATGGTATATTGGTAAAAAAAATTGCATTTACACAAATAACATAGAATTCTAAAACATACCAAGTCATCCATTGTTTCCCTGATATACAAATATATCCATTTTCCAGGTAAATCGTTTTTCACCACCAAATCCAGCAAAGCTGAAATGTATGCATTTATCACAAAAAGCACATGTCCTTTTTAAAACAGAAATGTAGGGAAATCACCATTTGTGGATTTGTTTTTAGTCCATAAAAATTGATTGGATGGAAGACACAATATTAAAGTATTACTATTACAATACCTAGTCTACCTCCTCCTCCTCCATATATTTTTGAACTGTTACATTTCAGATCTTAATAAATGTAAACTGAGATTTCAATTAATTGATAGTAATCAGCAAAACATCTTCCACAGAATAGAGTCAGACAGGAAAGCTTCTTCAGGCCTGGCAGAGAAAGTGCTACATACCCACCCTTTTCATGCCATGCCATGAAGATGGCTAATTAAGTATAAATAAAATATGCAAATGTGCCTTATCCTTCTGGCACATGGTACATTTTCTGAGGCTCTAAATGCTG
Source organism: Ophiophagus hannah (assembly GCA_000516915.1). NCBI lineage: Eukaryota > Metazoa > Chordata > Lepidosauria > Squamata > Elapidae > Ophiophagus > Ophiophagus hannah. Next base: position 172,362 of record AZIM01002932.1, on the reverse strand, counting down.
AGAAACATAGAACAACAAATGTGCTTGCCTTGCAGCAAAGATTTGATTTTCTTCTGATTGAAGATAAAATTATTGATCTCTTATTATGAGTCAAACATGTCTTAGATCCCAATAATATGCTTGTTGGCATAATAGCAATATAGTGTAGGATTTGGCTGTTGATGTGGGAATACTTTATTTCCATACCATATCACTTTTGCATGTCTCTACTTCATACTTCATTTGGTTTCTACTCTTAATATTCATCTAAATTTGTATTTCCTCTCAATTTTATGTACGTAAAGATGCCTCTTCCTCATCATCTTATAGCAAATTGTTCTTAGAAAAATGTTCAAGGACAAATATATTTAAACTTAAAGAGATTCATTAGAGAGAGGAGACTTGTCATGATTAATATATTCTAGAATATGGCATCATATTTACATTAATCAAAGGTATAATTATTCAAATAATTACTCCTGGAGGTACTGTGTTTACATATTGCAAGGAAAAGTTTGTACTTTCCAAAGCAGGCAACCTGGTTTTGTCCCAAATTTCTCTTCTGAAACTCTTTTTTGAGATGTCATATCATTCAATTGTTCTACTTGGAACATTATTAGTTTAGACACCCAGTTATACTACTCCTTCAATAATTGTGATTTAGTGATAGGTAAATATGCCATTTGAATGGGATGATAGGTAATTAAAAGGTCTACTTTATTATTGACCTGAGGACATACAGCTAAGCAATAAAAAAGGATTCACTCTTACTAGGACTGATTTTCATGGATCTAAGAAGCCATTTTTCATATAAGGAGAGAAATTGTTTGAACTCACTGGTGTGCAATGTACCTTTATATGGGCATCCAAAAGCAGTGGTCTTTGATATGCTATAAGAATTAATGTTTAATACTTTATATAGATGCATGTTCTTATACTGAAAAGGATTTTTAAAATCATTTTTAAAAATGATTTTTATGTTTCATTATATCCAGCAGGGACTTGAAATAAATAATGAAGTTATATTCCTCCAGTTTAAAGCCAAATATTTAAACACAAATAGTTTCTTAACCTTCGATTGCATAAACACATAGAGAAAGTATTTGAAAATATCATTCCTCTCAGCTTTCCTATGGAGAGATGTGGGGCACCCCATCCTATAGAACAGGAATTCTGGGAGTTGAAGTCCACAAGTCATAAAAGGGCCATAATTCCCCACCTTTACTGCAGGACATCATTTCCCCCCAACCATCACAGGTATGATTGTCCTCCTATTTGACATCTTTCTGGCAGTCCTTAAAACATGGTTGTGTCAACAGGCTCAGGGATATCAAGGAGGTGGTGAATTAATGAGATGGATATATTGCTTATCACAAGAATTCTCTCTGCTACTCTGTGATTAGTAATCCTGACTGGTGTTCTTAATAGATTTTTTTACTGTTAGCATTTTATGATTTGTTTTTTATTGTAAATTGCATATACTACAAAATCACCTATGGTTAATTTGGGAAAGAATGTTTTTTATGTACATCACAACACTGTTGTGTTTTATGGCTGATAAACCACACATTTTTGTGGTTCTGATCAGAATGCATCTCTAGACTCAGAATATCCTGAAGCATTCCTTTAGATCAATTTAATTCTGTCAAAATTCAGCAGCTTAGCAAAGCAACAAGACTAGCTTTTTCTATTACCATTTTAAAACATGTTTTGGCAGGGTCATAAAGGCATGATCATATATCAGCTGTAAGGTTTTTGTATATAGTCTGATCTTTCCAGGAAAGACCTTTCTTTGAAACCCTGGAAAGTCATTCTCAGTGGAAACCACAGCAGGATTCTTTGAGATACTTGCAACTAGTCTTGTAGTGGCCTCCAAAGCACCTTTAAAAATGGTCAGCAAATAACAAATATAAAGATGACTAAAGGGAGCAACACATGGACAGTAATCATATCAATTATTCTGAATTGGTTTAAATGAAACCGAAATCAGTTATTGATCTAATCCACCTACTTTTTGCAGTGTGCACCTCAAGGAGCCACTCAAGGAGCAGGTTTGGTGCTTGGCCCAAAAGAAACCACACAACTATTATGCTAACTGTATTTATTGAGATGTAATTGATCAATATATTGGGTGAAAATAAAGCAGCTTCTTTGATTTAGAGAGAAGGGCTGTAGGTTATTTTGCATACTGAAGGCTGGAGTTCAGTTCTCAACATCTCAAGGACAAGCTGGCAAAGGCCCTTATGGGCAAGCCAGGAGTGCAACATCCATAATTAAGCCAAAAGGAACAATGCTGTGATTGGTGTTAAGTTCCAACACAGGACTTAACTGAAGTAAACGAGCAAGATGATTGATTGTTTGTTTAATCCACTACTCTAATTATTTTCGTTTCATTTTTTTGAAGATCTTCACATAAGATAACTGTCAAATCTTCAGCAAGGGAAGGTTCTGGCATGTCTTTTTAAAATCATTTGTATTCAATGGATTTTGATGAATCATATGCAGAAGAATTTAAGCATTTCTAACACTTTTCTGTAGTAACTCCATTTAAAGTAGGGCTACCGTATAAAATTATATCAACAGCAGAGAAAAAAGAATTGGCCTGAGAGCACATTGGCAAAAGCTTATGTAGCTTATCTTACTCCCTCCAGATCATCTCTGGTGATACAAAAGTGCACAATACAGTATCATTTGTCACATTGTCTTCAAACAACACCAGCCAATGAAGTAATGACAAAGAAACTATATATTTTGTACATGCAGAAGATATTTACAGAATAACAGTTCACAATTAGAAATGTCCTGTCTTTTTTCATGTATGGTTATGACTTATGACTCAGTCAAAACCACATCATTCTGCTTGCAATTGCATATTCCAATCTTTTACTGATAATTGTGGATATGAACATTGACATTAAAATATGTCTTTGTAACCTTTAATTTGTACCATCTTATATAAACACACAACAGAGAGTTATTCTTTTAGAGATGATATTGTTCTTTTGCTCAAAGATTATATTCCAGTCCAATCTTTATGCAGGAAATAGGGCTGAACCAACAGTACGGAACTATCTGGCAAGATACCCATCAATCAGTATCTGATCCTTATACTATCTAGGGCTACAGTACTTCTGTAGGTAAAGTTTTGAGTTTTCTAAACTTGATATTTTCCTCCTTCATCAGATTTAATAGAAATATGGATGGAGGAGAGGAAATAGGAAATCACACTATGTAGAAAACATCTGTCATTTCTGATAAGAAAATGACATCAAAGTCAGAAGAGAGATTTCTGATATATCAAAATTTAGGCCTTTTGTGAGACATGGTCTTTGTTGTTACTATCATCAGATCTAAATATGATAGTTTACTAAATGTGATATAGCCACATTTCCTTCTTCTGCTATCCTCCATTTTTATTGCAATTATTTGAAATTGAACTGTTAATATCTCTTTCTTTATGGACTCCCACTTGAGTTCCTTTTCAGAACAGTATGTATTTGAGGATACTCAGATTACATTACCCTTAAAATCAAGAATTTCAGCACTGCATTGCCACATTTTCCCAACATTCCTGCTACTTTCCCCCTGATTAATCACAAAAAAATAATAATTTCTCCGTTCTCTGAAGAAGAAAACTGATTTCAGAAAAATCAGAAATTTTCTGGAAAGACTATGCTTAGTCCAGTAATCATATTTAATCAAATTTTCAATTCATTTTAGATGTCAATTATGAGTTCATTTATTTTGATTTCTCAGTTGGAATGGATGTTTTCAGCACATAATGCCTTGCCTTTCTATTTTGCAGTCTGTTACTGAACTGCAAAATTCATCTTTGCTTTTTCTGATCTTCAGTCATAAACTAGATAGATGGATAAAAGGATCACCTGATCTTTCAGAATCTTGTGCTTTCTTCCAAATTCTATCAACTTGGTGATAGGATTGTAACTTCTGTTGAATTACATTTCTGCTTATATTTACTAGTAGGAACAGACTGTAATCATTAAACTTGAAAAGCCTTGCAAGTTGTTCTGTCCTTAATCTTTCTTGACCAATAACATGAAATTGACCATTCCATTCAACAAATTTGTTTTAATTTTTCATAATGGTTAATTTCCAATACCAACTTCCAAACCTCTTCTCTTTGTGTTCTTATAAAGCACAGAAACATCTTCTTCACCTCTACAGACCCATTATCTTGTGTTCCACTCTTCAGAGTCTTTTTCTTTCTCCTAATGCTCAGAACAAGTTTCAATTGTAGGAACCTGAAATTTTTTGAGTTTCAATAGTGCTGAATATTTTCTATATATCTTTTCTCCAGTTGTTATTTTTATCCACTAGACTTGTTCCTCTATTTATGTTCTTTATGAAAGTTGTCTTCATTGTCTATTTCTGATGCTGAACCTCCTTTCTTTGAGCTATTAAATTCTCACCTTTGACATGATCATACATTGATGTATGACCACTAATCCTAATCTTTAAACCACCTATTAAACTCAGCATAGAAATTTATATTAGCTTTCCTTGTTAGCTCACTCATTGAGTTTGCTCCCTGGAATTAGCTACCTTATATTCTTCTTACAGTCTCTGTTTACTCAGCAGGAAGCAGTCACCTAGTCACCCATAATTGATAATAAGTAGGTTTCAAGACCATTTCCTTGCAATCACTGCTTTCCAGGACATTGCTTTCCAGACCTCTCAGCAAAGCATACATTCCTTCAGAACACATAGATTTTCTAACCACTCTTCACTTTTTCAATTGTTTAATTTCTCATATAGGCTCATCTTAGCCACCCCAGCTCACTTGCCCAGTACAAATCATACTCCCATAAAGTGACTATATATATTTTGCTATAAGAGTACAGTTGGTTCCTTTAAAGACTTCTTGTTGTTGTTATAGTTTGTTGCCTTGAGGATTTAACAATATTGTGCATCTATCTTATGCCCTATGGCAAAGCTGTCAGTGCAGATAGATTTCTAACCCCAAATACATCATTTACTTTTTTCCAGTAGGCAAACATGATTGGTAAAACCTTGTTTCCTATTTTAACAAATTGTTGTAAAAACTTTGGTGTAAATATAAAAGGACTCACATGTTGTAGAAAGACTAAAACTGATTTTATTGGCATTTAATTGAAGAATGACATCTTTCAAAGACTTTAATAGACTTTTAAAACAGCCTGTTTGGCAATGGAAATAAAATGACTTTTACGGGCACTCATTAGTAATAAACTTTTATTTTAGAAGCTGATATATAAGTTGGGGACATGAAGTTTTGATTCAGCTATCAAGAAAATTTAATCAGTTACTATTAATCTTTAGAATATTTGCTTAACTTTTCTCCCCTTTTGTGGACGAGGTTGTAGGCCTTTCAGTGCCCTGAACAGGAGTATATTTAAGGCATGGCCACATTTTATTTTTATAATTTGGTTGTAGTTTCCATTGACTTTCTTGGCCCTTTCTAAGAGACAGATGAAATTATGGACATGATCTGCTATAGCTGTCTGTATGGTGTCTCTGCATCTATATGCTAAAATGTCATCTGATATGACACTTATCCCTGTGAGAGCTGCCAACTCATCCCGTTGGCGGCATTCATACTGTGCCACTGGTTTTATTCCAAAAGGCTTCCTCAGCCATCTGTAACTGCCTTCTGGGATCCACAAAGTAGTAAAATAGTTGCCTTCTTTATCTACTAAGACTTGTCAATATCCATCTTTTGCATCCAGCACAGGAAATATTATTTTCCTAGGCAAGATCAAAACTTGTTTTTCCCCTCCTTCTCTGGCTTCATCTCTAATGGGAAATAATGAGTACTTACAATTGTTTGCTTTATCTAGGGGGTCTTTCTTCCCCTTTACTTTCTTTCTTTTCTTTTTTTCCCCTTTGAGTTAATATTGATTCCTGGTGATTGCCTGAACAATTTCCTGCAATTTTTCTTGGCAAGATATTTCACAAATGGTTTGCCATTGCCTCATTCCTAGGGCTGAGATAGAATCTCTGGCCCAAAGTCACCCAATTGACTTTTTGCCTAAACTAGAACTCCCAGTCTTCCAGTTTCTAGTCTGGCATCTTAAACACTACACCAGACTGGCTAGGCGGGTCTATCAAATGCAAAATACATGAAATTCTACTAATGTCTTTATTTACAGATTCTTTTGCTCTGACAATGGTATTTTGACCTTTCCTTATTTTGATAAACTTTTCTTTTCATGCAATGCCAATCTTATGGATGATATATTATGGTGAATAATGGATTATTTCTGCTGCTAGGAAATTCAGTATGTGGAAGTCCTTAGATAACATTTTTGTGACTTCTGAGAGGCTGTGTTTTAGAGTTCTATTTTGCAACTTCCCAAGCTTGGGGTTTTAGAACATCAATTTCTTGCTAGCTGGGAATTCTAGAAGCTATAGAACCAACAATCAGCAAGTCATTAGCCTAGGAAAAGCTACCATATTACATTACTCTGTAAACAAGATTTCAGTTAGTTTCTATACTGATGGTATGAACGGCTTGTGATGAATCAAATGTTTCATATAATGACTACACTAGAATAGAAGAGATATCTCTGCTTGCAGCTTATAATTTGAAACTTATGATTCCCTTTTCCTTGATATTCTGTTAACTTCTACTCACAAGAAAGAGAAAGATAATTAGATTGTAACAAATTGAGTTTTATTTAAGTATAATGATATTGTTCCACCTGACATAGTACCAAGAAAGTCCAGTAATCCATTATGTTTACAGATGTATCAGAGCATATTTGGCATTCAGATAGTTGCATGTGCCAGGCATTCAAACTATATTTACAAAGTGCCAAAAAGAGGCTTAACCAGTCAGCCTGTTATCTTAGCAAGCATCTATTTTGATATAATTACATGCATCCCTGTTTGAACTGTTGTAAAGATCACCAGGGTTAGTATTTACCTGTGTGAGTTTCCTTTGATGAATGTATGGCCCATTTCTAGCATAATTATCCCTCATTTTGTGGCCTTTGCGTGTGATGTCAAGCATCCTGAATTATGTTTATTATTATCATTATTATTTCCATAACTCTTATTATTTTGAGGCTTGCTAATCTCATTACTATTCTTAGATGGGATTTATGGATTTTATTTGGGTGACTTTACTTTATCTACTTTTATTTATATACATATTTTCCGATAGCCCTATTGAACTTCTTTTAACCTCAATCCAATTTATTTTAATTACTGAAGCATAATATTTCTCCTTTAATTAAGGTGAGTTATCAGAGAGTGAAAAAGAGAAGGAAAGAATCTGCCATAAGCAAAATTCTGTTTAGATTACAAATGCTAATTAATTTGAAACATAATAATCATAATCAATTTAAAAATTGGTATAAATGTGTTTAATTTCTGAACATATAAACCATATCAAATTAAAATATGCTGAAAATTAACACCCACTCAGTGTTTCTTTCTTCAGTTTGGGATACACATTTTTAAGATATGCCAGTTTTGATGAAAATGTATGTATCTTATGCAGGTTTATATTTGGCTTAATTCTGAAACCAAGAGAATGCCAATAATATAATGTCTAAAAAGGGGTTCTGTGTGGCAGTGAAAGCTGATAAATGCAATCCACAATATTAGGTCCTGGAAAGGCAATGAAAATTCAGCCCTTTCTCCTCTCACTTTAACAAGTTACTTAGACTTACAGGTGTGCCAATAATTAGTACTTAGCAATAACACTAAGACTTATATGACACTTCATAATGGTTTAGAGCCCTCTCTAAGCTGTTTATAGAGTCAGCATATTGCCCCCAACAATTTGGGTCCTCATTTCATTAACCTCGGAAGGATGGAAGGTTAAGTCAACCTTAAGCTGGTCAGGATCAAACTGCTGCTGTCTGCAGAGTAAGCCTGCAATACTACATTCTAATTACTACATCACCATGGCTCTAATTGTCATAAGGTTTTATTTATTCAATTTTATTCAGTGAGCTTTATATTCATCTTCCACCACTTCTGTTTTACTTTGGTTGGTTGGTTTTCTTGTTTATTTGTTTGTTTTGTTTTAGCTATGTAACTTGTCTCTATATCTTCTGCTTCTGAAGATTTTTTATGCAGTTCTTTCTTTTGGGTTGGATATTTATTGCAAAAAAATAAAATGCAAATATCCCATTGATTTATTGTTTTTTTAATTCTTTGCGCACTTATATTTTTTAAATTTGAAATTCTTAAATGGATGCCACTTTATTCATTTTAATAAGATTGTAACACAATTTTTATACCATTGACTCTTTACCCATTTACCTCTCCTTATTTTATCTAAATAAAATCCATTCCGTTCCAACTAATTCTTGTCTTCTGATGCATGTGCATGCACACAAAACACATAATTACCTAAATAGAATATAGTTTATATATAAATAGAATTTATTTATCAAGAGCCAGTTGCAAGATTTATACCAAAATCAATTCCATCAATTAGAGAGGGATTTTCTTTGGATAAACATGAACTGTTTGCATTATTCCTAAAGCAGAAAACAACTGAAGGATGCCTTTGTCTTTTTCTCTTTTTAATAGGGCATCATACATATTTAGGGCTACTTACCACAATTTCACCTAAAAAGTATTGACTTTGTGTTTTGTGATAGATATCCATGATTCAAAGAAAATTTTTTTACTAAAATTATGTAAAAATATAAGATAACTACTCAGGAAAAGTAAATAATGGGAAGAACATCACCTGGCTGATAGAAATAATGAAAAGAGGCCCAAGAAATGATAATTGGAGACAATGCACAAAATTATAATGCATTGTTGAGGATCTCTCTCAGGTATGTCACCTATAGAGATTACACTTCATGAACATATACACATACAACACAAGAGACAAGCCTTATGTTTTGTTCCAGTCATCATATTTTTGTCCCAGTTTTTCCATCTTTAGAGTTAGCTAGTTCCTCAAAGTAGCTTGGACGATTATTTATTTATAGACCTGCTAGTTCAGGACCCTCAATCCCATTAATCATGTTTCTGCCTTCTGCCATCTGTTGTAAATGAACAAACCAGCCTGCAAGTTTCTCAAGTATCTGCATTTGCTATTATGTAGATTAATGTAAAAGGAGAAGAAAAAAATAAATCTATCGAGTGTGCTGCCTATATGCCTAATGAACCTGCCTCAAAATTCATCACTTAGCATGCAGTAAATGAAAATAAGTCTCCAGTAATGCAAGGAAAGCATCAACCTATCGTTTACTAACAACTGTATCAATTTGTTAACCTAATTAGCTGCCAAAAACTGGGTTTATTAACTGACTCACAATATCGCTTGCAATCATAAAAATGAGTTTTAGAATTTTAATTCAAATACATAACCATGTCATTTTGGAGTAATAATACAATAGTTGTTCTTTAAATTTTGTAACACTCTGTGATTAATTTGAAGAGCTGCATTGTTAGGTATGTTAAATCTCAGGTTTCATGTTTCTACAGTAGCCTACTTAAATTCCATCTTGCCAGTGAAGAACTTGCCCTTGCAGATTGGTTCAAAGCCTCATCTAATGCAGCATTTTGCTTCTATAAGGACTAGTTAAATGTATCTGGAAATCTTGCAAAGAAGGACATGACAAATAGAGACACTGCTGGTATTTGTTATCAGCATCTGATCCTCTTGTGCCTCTTAACTTAGAGGTTCCATCTTATGATAACATTGTGATAGCAAATAGCTTTAGGTATACTATTTGCAAATGTAACAGATTCTTTAAAAGAGCAATTAATTATGCTACATTCTGAGGACCAATAGTTATGCTACATTTAGAGTCTACAATAGTTATGCTACATTCTGAGTGTCAATACAATATGACTAGGTGATCCAATACAATATGACTTGGATCTTGGACCAGTTACTTTCTCTCAGTCCTAGGAACGAGGGAATGAAAAAAATGTTGCCAAGTAAACTACAGTGACTTATCAAGGGAGTTTTTGAAAACAGGACACAATTGAACAAAAGAAAAGTAAATGTTAGGCGGAGGGATGATTGGTTCAAAATTATCCAATTCATAGCTAAACTGGAATTTGCAACCATATCATGTAAGTCTAATACGTCAGCCACTCTACTACTCCAAAGAAAACTATGGCTTACCGCAATGCCATATAGTTAATGGATTGCTGTGCCATAGCTTCACAACTCTGTAGATGGTAGAGGATTCTTGCCATTCAAAATTTAACATCACATGATCAAATTTACATGTGCCAAATCAATATGAAATGCAAATTTGAATTATCCTTCATTACTTTAGAAGTCTGAATTTTTTAGTATATTCTTTAAAATGCATATGAAATATGCATGTGTATATATGTGCACACAAGGATATGCAAAGGGCCTTTATTCACCTTTACTGATATGCCCATTGTGCTGTTTCATGAGAAAAGAGGTTCTGGTAACAATGACCCTATAGTTGTTTTTGAAAATGACATAAGACACAGTTGTTCCAAAAAGTTGTAGCCTGGTTTATGGTTAGGTAAATATCTGTTATTTGCGTTTAAGCTCTTCACTGGCTCCCAGGAGGCTTCTGGATACCATTCCAAATGCTGGTTTGGACTTTTAAAGGCTCACCCAGGTAGCTTACCTGGGTGCCCGAAGTTACCTTATGATAAAATGGGCAGCCAACAAATTTGATAGATAAATACATAAATAAAATACCTTAAGCTACATACTTCAAGTGCATGCTCCTTATCCAGTGCATGTGTGGGTTGTTAAACCTTTCTTTCCTACTTGAGATCTGGGGGAAAGATTGTTGAATTTGTTTTTCACCACTGCGCTTATTCTATGAAACACTTTCTACCAAAAAAACCCTGATGGCTCCATTGTTTCTGGCTTTCTGATCATGGCAATTTATAAAGGGGGTTGAAAGTGTCAAGGATTATTACTTCTGTTGTGTGTATGGAGATACTCAATCATCCAGGTCAGGATTGTCCCAAAGGTGTTTTGTTCTTCAGAACAAAACTGAAGAAGTTTCTTGAATGAGAAGAGAAATGTTTTCATAGAAAACACAAAGAAGTTCAGTTGCCTTTTGGAAAATACTTCTGTTATAATATCTGAATTACCATTATAATTATTTTGGTTCTTTATTGTATGATGCCATGCATCCATGTAAAATTGATATTACATAAAAGAAATCAATAAATACTGAATGCAGAAATCCATTAACAAAGTAATAATGCACATATATGAATTATTATGGGACAGGTTTTTTTTTAAAAAAGCTATCTGATGAACAGGATGGGAAAAATTATTTTACTTTTGCTTGAGAAAAGCAAAACAGAAAACTAATAGAAGGAAACACGGACAAAGTCATATGTCCTTTGTATCTAAGCTGGACTGGTTTGCTCTAATTTCTGCAGTTTTAACAAAGGAGACCAGTAGGTTCCATAGAATGTTGGTAGAACAGGATTTGTGCATTTTTAAATCAAAATATATGAACATCCTCATAAATCACTAAAATGTTGATCAAGGTGCAAGTTACATGCTCCCTCTTTGGTTCCAAATTAAAGATTCAATTGAAAGTGCTTTTCTAGATTCATGCACTGTTCATTGTTTAAGCATGGCTTGTTGAAAAAGCCACACCATTCAGGTTCACAAACAATGCTATACTATCAACCAGTAGCTGAGCTCAGTGACTGCTTTTCTTTTACAGTAGTGTTAATGATTGAAACAAAACTAATCAAATCATGACAAAATGTAATGCATGAACTCAGCAACTCTTACCAGATTTAGAACATAAAATATGAAGAAAAAAGTAAAGATACTTTCAGTGAAATCTAGAAACCCTTTCCCCTGATTCTCTCCCTTTCATATTTATGTTTTGCTCCCATAGTAACCAAGCTAACATCAGCCTTGCTAAGTAAGACTGACCTTTCTTAATTACCTATAGATTGAATTGCCTCTATAGATCTTATAAGTAACTACACAGATAAATTAGAAGTTGTCTTTACTATTAAAGCTTCACATCAAAATATATATATAAAACATTTCACAGCCTGCTTGGACTTCCTTGCTATAATATAAAGCTGAAATAAATAGGACAGCTAACTTTCTTCAAAAAGGCAAACAAACACTGACAGTGGAGAGATAGATTTGGAGATTGGAAAACCATTACAGAAACAGGCATCACACACACACACACATACACACACACATCACAGAACCTTTTATGCACTTCAGATTCTACTTATGTCTATCATTTTTGATAAGCAGCTTTCCTCACTAACAAGACTGTATGATGATAATGTCATTCAGACTCTCACACACCCTTTCCTGCTATTTGTCCAGGACAGGAAGCTATGAGTTTTCTTGTCGTGTGGAGAAAGAGGAAATATCTAACAAGCAAAAATTGATCATTGCATGCAAACCGGTCCATATCCTTTTTCCGCTTGACAACTTCCTGCTTGCCTGCTAGGAACAAATTTACTCTTCATTTTTCCGGTGTCCTGTATGTGAGCTTCTTAGGGGGAAAAAGGGGGAGAGGTCTCAGTGATAAACTATAGTGAAAAACTGAATGACCATGCAACCATTATTATAAAAGAAATTTGTTTCGTTTATAAATCAACACAGCTGAATCATTAATGTATCCTCATCCAAAAATTAATATACGTTCTTTTTATTATATATTCTCCATTATTGGGAAGAATTTTGTATATAGCTGGCATTGATTGGCACTGTTTTTCCAAAGTTACAGCAAAGCCCTATTTAAGATTATTGGAGTTTGAAACATGTTGCTGCTTTAATGGTATTCAGGAATGACTTTGGGAGGCAGGGATGAGACCACAGCCAGGGCAATGATTGGATAAAAGGCAGCTCAGCTCACAGCAGGAATGTGGACATAGTGAACATATCAGAAGGGACCCTCCCTAGATTCTTAAGCTGTAAAGGCAATGGGAGGGGGGCATGTAAGATTCTGTTAATACAATAAAGTAGGCTTAGTTCATCTCAGTGTGCTTCTTGTTTGAATTACCTCGCAAGACTGAAAGTGCTGACATTCCCTTGCTAAATGTTCAAATGAATTTTAATATACTTTCTGATAAAATAAAATTATGTAACCATTCTTATTCTAATCCATCTGGTTTTAGAAACAGTTGACAACCTAGCACCAATCTGGTATTATTGAAAAATAGACTTGCTATGTTATTATAAAAATATATTGTTGAGATAGGACTCCATCTTCTGTTTTAACAGCCTAATAGCCCTTTCTCAAATATCAGTATTTTTCACTGAACCTTTTCCTTTTTAATTTTTTTAAGTCTTTTTACTATATTAAAATAGAATATCTAACCCCACTATCACCATTTCTGTACCAGCTTTAAATAGTCCGTGCATTCACACAGAGAATTATTCCACCTTGATGACTATACTCTCCAGGATATAATTTATACTTTGCAGCTATTGTACATTTTCAAATTTTCCTAAATTATTTCCTGAAATGGGAAACAGCATTTTTCTTTACTATACCATGCATGGAAACAGGCTTATCCCTTTGCTCTGGAAGCATTATTGGCAATGCCATTGTTGAGTCCATCACAGAATTTTGTGTCAAAAGTTATAGCATTCCATATATTTATTTATTTTATTTATTTATTTTGTCAATCGCTTACAAGCTAATAAGTATAAGGATAAACATAGTTGTGAATACANATAAAAGAAACAATAGGACAGGGACGGTCAGCATGTTAGTGCACTTATGCACGCCCCCTACAGACCTCTTAGGAAAGGGCTGAGGTCAATAGTAGACAGTCTAAGGTTAAAGTTTTTGAGGTTTGGGGAAGAAACCACCAAGTCAGGTAGAGTATTCCAGACATTGACCACATGTGATATACATGTGAACATTCCAGAGAAATCTAGATGGGGATTACTCAATCTATAAAAAAGAGGAGATAGATTTACAGGAAATAAATTTAAGGGATAAGTAAAGCTTAGAGTCTAAATAAATATTGTATATGCTAACAGACGAGTTAAAGGCATGAGCTCTATACATGTGTCTAGGATGAAAGACAGAAAAAGTGACTTTAACAATCACTAACAGAGTGTAGGCAGTGATAGACAAACAGGGGTCACACAGAAATTGTCCTATAGGTCTTGAGGTGCTAATGAGCTAAAGCAGGAATGTCAAACTTGTGTAGTCACAGTGACCTCATATGACATCTCGGGACTTCCCCCCCTCCTTTGCTAAACTGGGTGGGGGCAGGGCTAGCATGTGACACATCCAGGCCATGGGCCATGAGTTTGACCCCCCTGAGCTAGGGTCTTTGCATTCCTGTCTGCACCTTTAATCAATTTGTGACTTTCCTGTTGGTATGTCACCATCATCATTGCTAAAATAGTCCAAGAAGGTGGGTTACAGGAATTGTGATCCAGTAAACTTTCTTCTCATCTACCACCTTCTTCTATATAATAAAGCAGAAAAAATCTGTAGTTCTGGTTCCTTTGGCTTGTTATGTAATACTAAATCCTAGCTTGCAGTTGCAACTGAAAGATCTCTCAGGTTTGTCCCTTTACCCTTCCTGATTTAATAGTATTTAATGTAATTAGTAACTTCCTGAAACAAGGCAAAGCCTTTGTTTATAATCCTGATTCTGATGCTGCATGCAAAATTATACTTCTGCCAATCTGGATGCACAGTGAGTTTCCCACAAAACAGGAAATACCTTTCAAAGCAGAATACATAAAGTAGAGTATATGAATAAAACAGCCTTCATCTTAACTTTCTTATCCGTTCCAAAAGCTCCACTTTTAATGTTTATTACTAATATGAACACTGGAAAATATGTATTTTGTAAAAAGGAGATAAAGACTTTGGCTGATAAATGAACGGCTAAATGAAGTCATTTGGTCTTGATAAAAGATAATCATAGTTAGAAGACTTTGAAGATCTCAGCTTTTAATTGTTTTAAGATCTTTCACGTGTTGCTTGTTCCTTTTGTGTTGTTTTTATCTGTATCATAATGTGTCATGGGTTTCAAGCAATGTGCCAACTCAATATAAGAGATAATGCACATGTTTCTCACTCACTCACTCACTCATACACACACACACACACACACACACACAAAAGGCACTGTGACAATCGGAAAGAATTCTACATAATATGCATTCATTAGCTGAAATCCAATGTTGTGTTGGCAGTAGGATGTCCCTTCATACTCACCTGATTTTCCCTCCCTTCAGAAACTGCTGTGGGGATTTAGAAATAGATTTTGAGGGAATAGGCTGGGCTGCAGGGAAAGGAAATCTACTTCTCCCATTTCAGGAGTGGAACTTACTTCTGTTCATTGAAATTTATCTTTGGATTCTGACAGTTGTGTAGTATAATTAAGCAAACTGCATGTGCATTCTTTACAGTGCGTTTTTTGCATGTTTAATTAGAAATAATTTCCACTGTGTTTAATGAGGCTTATTTTGAGAGAAGTGAACTTCAGCAACAAGTTTAACAAATTGATAAAACATTGCATTTTCCCTTTACATTGTATGCAGCCAAGTTCTTTAAAGACTATTAATACCATCAGTTATTTAAAAATGCAGTCAGCATATCTGTTCAGTGCTAAAGATCAAAGTATACCAACTAAGATTTTATCCACTACATAAGCTTTCATCATATGAGTATTGCTAATAATTTCAGAGCTATGCATCCATCTGTATTGATTTCCATTTCTAGTTTGCATGCTCAGGAATGCTTGCATCGATTACACAAGAAAGTAAATTCTCCTAATGGAATTTTTCATTAAATATTTTAGTTTTCTTAAATAAATTCCCCGCCTTCGCTTCCCAAATCTTTCAATGGGACAAAAAAGATGGTATATCATTATAGAATGATAACATAGAGCAAAAGGCTGCACTGGTATTATTTTATTGTGATTTGTGAATTTCTTGTGGATGTAGGTTGAATTCTATCATAAACTTTTATTTATGAGTTTTCTTATGGAGAATACTTTTTTTTTCTTATGGGGAATATTTTGTTGATTGGTGTGGATGTTGGTAAGTCAAATGGTATTTTGCATCTACCAAAGGGCAAAATTAGCAAATGGAGAATGTGTCAGTCACATAGTTGCTTTTTATTGTTGTTGGGACAGTGAATCAAGTTGGACAAGTTCAAGCTGTCAAGTAAACCATTATTCTTGAAGGAAAGGTCACAAATCTCTTTGCACTTATTTCCTTCTGCTCTGTGAGAATCCCTCTTGAAAACTGTGTTTACTCAGGATGGGAGGACATTGTTTTAAAGTACTTGATTCTTATTTTGAGTTGGTGCAAAACAGTTGTGAAAAGTGGAGTTTATTTGGCAAGTGAACACAAACCCAAAATACCTGCTCCAGACATTTCAGTGGTAAAAAAAAGTTCTTGAACTGGAAAAAAATGGACATTGTTAGGAAACAGGGACTAAGTTTTAAATGTTTAACACCCCTTAAGCATCATGGAGAAGGTTTGGTGATGAGCAACAAGGTTTATCAATCAACAGACTTGCTATAGCTCCTTTAGTTACTAAAGTCTGCTGAATCTTTTCTGGGAAATTTTATTGGGGTGAGTAACACTTAGGAATGCAGAACATTTCCTAACAAAACAGAGAAAGAGATAGCTGGTATGATTCTTAAAGAAGGAATTCTCCAGTTTCTTGTAGGAGCTTAGGTATATCCCAAACAATGTAGAAATGAACAGTGAAAACCCAGTACACAGATTATTGGCAAAAGATATAAATTCCTTTCTAAAAATCTAACTTGGTCTTCCTGAAAGATTCCGGGAGTTCTGTCCCAATTCATCTGGGAATTTACAATAGCGGAAAGCCTGACCTTTATTGAGGTAATCCTTGAAGTTATTTCTGTTGGGACCACAATAAATGGAAAAGGGAAGCTTAACCCTTTCTTACCATTCCCATTCCATCTACACAAATCTGGTTGCAGTGAGTAATGACAAATTGAAAAGGGGAGTGTCAGCATTCCAACTAACAAACTCCAAACCAACAAACTCCAAGACAAGCATTTCCTCAAAGTTCATTTTTATTAGGGTTGTCATATTGGCACATCTGGGAAAACCCGAATTTGAGTGTTCTGGGTTTTCCCTTCCCAACAGAAAATCAAAGATTCACCACCCTGCAGCCATCAGTCCATCACATGGCCCAATCAAAACAACTGGAGACACTCCTCCAGACACTCCTCTCCAGGTGCAGGGTAACATGTCCTTGACTTTTTGAGAAAGAATGTTGTTGAGTCTAATCTTCTACCTCTCTATGAAATTCCCCCTCCCAAATTCCCAGGCAGTAAATGTGGCAGCCTCGAAGCTTCAAAGTAAAATATGGCTTCCAAGGCTGACAGGGGACATAGCAGTATGGCTAGCATTATGGGAAGATGAGTGTTAATTGTGCTACAAATGACTGGATATTGAGACACTTAAACAATTTTTAGAGACAAAAAAATAGGTCCATAGGTCCATTTTGCTAAATGTTACAGGGAGCAAAAGTGCACTTCATGGAAAAGCTTTTGCTCTGCAAAATCCTCACAATTTGGGTTTGCAGAAGCAGTTAAAATAGTGCTGGAAGATTTGACACCCAAATAATTATTGACTGTAGAACATGTCAGATTTCACAAAAACAAGCTGGACAGTCCATTGTGACGTATGAGCTTAAAAAGTCCTCTGAACACTCCAAGTTCGGTAAAGAGCTAAGCAATTCATCAGGTGATCAGCTAGTCTATGGAGTTCTGTAAGAAAGGATTGAAATGAGATTCTTAATCAAGACAAATTTAACATTTAAGAAAAAGGTTGAAATCACTGTCTCCATGGAAACTGCTGTTAAAGATACAATAGAGCTACAGTTAGGAGTTTAAAGTAAATGTGAATAAGCTTCCAATACCATGCAAACAAGGAGTAATAGGTCAAAAATGAACTATACTATTGTTGTGGCACAGATCCATACCTATCAGTTTAATGCATATTAAAAGAGAACCCTACAAAAATGGAGTAAAATGGAAAATATTCAGAGAACTATGTCTGGGAAAAGCACAGTTTACTAAAGGTAAGCAAGAAGGAATGCAAGGTGCATGCCACAGAAGAAAAATGTATAGTGAAAATGAAACAGGTATAACTAATCTGGGAAATCTGTATCATAAAAGGTGAAGGGACACCAGCACTATTTGATGAAGATAGCATGACTTCTATTCTGTAGAGCAGTGGTCACCAAACAGTGGGCCATGGCCCACTGGTGGTCCGTAAGAAAATTTTGGTGGTCCACAGAGAAATGTCACCCCCAGAGCACTCCTCAAAACAATTAATCCAGTCTGTGCAGAAACACAAGGCTGTGCCACCCACATGGCTCACCCTCCCCGCCCACTCACTCCTTACCTG
>AZIM01002932.1:125776-144053 GCA_000516915.1 Ophiophagus hannah | reverse complement strand
AAGAAAGAAAGAAAGAAAGAAAGAAGTTGTCTTATTGATAGAGTGATATATTGTTCTTACAAAACTATCATGTTTTTCAGATTTCCTTCCTATTAATTATTGAGTCTCTCTTTAGGAAAATGGACTGCTGGCTTTCTATGAACTAATTTTATGACTATGTACATAATGATTAGCATCAGTTCTATATCAGTCCTCACGATTCTTTTCCTTTCTGCCATCACTGCATGTTCCTTGATAGTCTTTGCCAAACTGTTGGCACAAAGAAATTTTATTTCCCATCCAGCATAGAATCCAATGTTTAAACAAATATGAATGGCGGTTCCTGCAAACCCTTAAAAAGAATATTTCCTCTTGATAAAGAGGAACCTCTGCAATGTTATCTCGGCAAGTACTCAGGTTGATTTAAATAAATAAATAAAAACATTAAAGGGGCCCCTCTGACAAATTGATTAATAATACTGAGCCACTGAAGTTCAGCCAAGTGAGCAATTAAACATTCCAAAAAGCAATGAACCTTCAGAGATAATTTATGATAATTTTATGCACAAGAGCTCAGTAGCTTTTTAATTAGATAGAATGATAGTAGTGGGGATTTCTAACAAGGGAGTGTCAGCATGCCATACATCACTGAGATTACTTAAACATTTCAAACATGGTTGATAAATGAAGTTCCTTGAGATTGGGAAGATACAGAAGGTGTTGCAGGGTTGAGAATATTCATCATATCAATTATTGAGAGTGGGTGCACTGACATCCAACTCCCAGCTCATCTTTTACAGCGCTGCAAGATAGATTTGCCCCTTTCCACATGTCTTGAAAATCCAAGCTCCAACCCTTCCTCTTGCAACTTAATTCTGCTGCCATAGGCTAGTACTTTCCCTGTTTTCCACCGATGGTCTACTATCCCATAGGCACAACATTGAAATGTGGAGGGAGGGGTATTTTCAGCAACTTGTAAGCAGACAGTCCTATATAAGCAATAAAAGGATAAAAGTAGATTAAAAACAGGTACTTTCATATAGAATCAGGTCTAAAATCAAGTCGGAGATGTGTATGCGAGAGAAACTCCATTCCCATGTCAATTGTTATTAGGGGTGACATGATAGCAGTATTCCAATACTTGAAGGACTGCCCCAAAGAAGTGGGGGTCAAATTATTCTCCAAAGCACTGGAGGGCAGGACAAGAAACAATGGTTGGAAACTAATCAAAGAGAGAAGCAGCCTGGATTTAAGGAGAAACTTCCTAATGGTGATGACAATTAACCAGTGGAACAGCTTGCCTCCAGAAATCATGGTCATCATTGGATATTTTTAAGAAGAGTGTAGACCAGGGGTGTCAAACTCAATTTCATTGAGGGCCACATTAGGATTGTGTTTGATCTCGGGGGCCTGCATAGGCATGGCCAGGGTGGATGTGGCCAGCTTGAGGTAACTTGTGCCAGGGGCATCTATGGCCCGAGCACACTGGCAGCAAAAATGGGCTCTGAAGCTCGTTTTTTTGCTGGGACAGCATCCTGCAACCCTCTACCAGCAAAAATAGAGCTTTTGTGAGCTCGGTTTTTGGTTGCAACGGCCTCGTGCAACACTTTGTCAGCAAAAATGGAGCTCAGGAGGACTACGCTCAACACTCATGAGCTCTATTTTCATCTGTGATGGCATCCTGCAACCCTCTGCCAGCAAAAACTGAGCTCGGGAGAGGCGCATGCTGGCAGAGGCACCACGGACCGGTCCTTCAGCAGGCAGCGCTACAGACCATATCTAAGCACCCCTGGTTTGACATCCCTGGTTTAGATAATCACTTATCTGAAATAGGATAGGTTCTCCTGCAGGTTGCTTTTCTCTTTGATTAGTTTCCAAAATTGTTTCTTGTCTTGCCCTCTGGTGCTTTGGAGAATAATTTGACCCCCTCTTCTTTGTGGCAGCCTCTCAAGTACTGGAGTACTGTTATCATGTCACCCCTAATTCTTCTTTTCTTTACACTAGCCAAACTCAAATCCTGCAGCCATTTTTTATACGTTTTAGTCTCCAGGCCTTTGATCATCTTAGAATATCCAACTCATAACCTACATTCAAGACAAATACATAGGTCCCATAAACTTGCATTTAAATTTAATCTTACGGGATTATATATATTTCACCTATCTGTATGGGCCACTTTAAGCATATCCTATGGAACCAAGAGGAAAGGAAGAAACAAGATTAATTCATAGGCTGAATTCACCTAGCAAGGTTTCTTAAAACATAGACACACGTGGTACTGTTTTAGAGATTATTTATACAAAATCTAATGCATTCATATACTTTTGAAAGTTACTGAAATGAAATTTGTCCTTATGGCCTAGGTATCATTTGTTTCCTTATTGTATCTTTTTCAGAATAGGAAAAAGCATATTGTTTTCAGGTAGGAATTATGGATGCTCTGAT
This sequence comes from Ophiophagus hannah, assembly GCA_000516915.1. Taxonomy (NCBI): domain Eukaryota; kingdom Metazoa; phylum Chordata; class Lepidosauria; order Squamata; family Elapidae; genus Ophiophagus; species Ophiophagus hannah. Next base: position 141,629 of record AZIM01002932.1, on the reverse strand, counting down.
GAATTGTGTTCTAGATGTTTTCTGGAAGACCAAGATACAAATAGTCCAATTGTACTTCTCTATCTGTAGGCGAGGTGCCAACACCTGCCCTGGTTTTTATCATGCTGTATGTGCCAATTGTTTTTGTTTTAAGTAAATAAGGTCACCTCAAGTCAAGTTTCACCCAAGTGATTTTGACATACACAGATTTCTTGACATGGTCAAATGAAGGCCTCCCATTGGATGAGAATGGGATGCTTTCCTGACTTTAGGACTTTATTCTTGTCTGCTGCCATGAACTTTCCTGGAGATTTCTCATTAAAATACTAACCTAGCATCAATATCGCTTACTTTCAAAATCAGCCACCTAACTTATTAGCTTATTTTATCAAATTCCCAAAGAGCAGGCCACACTATGCTATGCACTAAACTTGGAACATAAATAAAACAAAGCAAAACCTTCCCATATAGATAGCTCTCCTGCTCACACAAATGCTGACCAAAAGATACTCTACAGTCTGGTCTAAAGTCACAGGGAGAAAAATAATAAGCTAGTCTAGAGATAAATAATTGCCTCAGCCAATTTGCATATTTTTTCTTCCTTTACCTTTCTCTCCCTCAAGAAATGTGTCTCTCCCTCCCTCCGTGTGTGTGTGTGTGTGTGTGTGTGTGTGTGTTTTGAAGTCTCTATTTTATTTCTTCATCATTCTGAGTCCTTAATTCAGCTGAAAGGCAAGATGATTGGATGGCTAAATTGATGGATGGAGGAGACAGCACACATAGTGATTTAAAGGTTTTTATTTTTGGTCAACAAATCCTATGCATATTCAATTAGACATAAAACCCAATGAATTTAGTGGGTTTTATTCCCTGACAGACTGTGTAGGACTGGACCCTAAATTGTAGTCTTCTGTCTTACACACACACACACACACAGAGAGAGAGAGACAGTTTGCCAACATTTAAAATATATAGAGGGAATTATTGCAAGAATCAATTAGAAAGATGTAATATATATTTTGGAGTTAAGTTTTCAGATCATCTTCAGAAGTGGAGTTTAACTCACAGATGCATGCAGTCCCCTGACCTATATGCAAGCTCTTCTAGTACACAAAAATAAAGACATCCAAAAGTAGAGGCAGAAAAAAAGCCATTCAATTTGCATAATATGCTTTTCACCAAGATTGTGAAAAGATTCCAGGAGAAAAGACTCTTGCTTTTCCAAAAACACACTCAATATTTCCAGTTGTGCTCCCTCAATACCGTCTAAACAGAGAAGGAATTTAAGCAGAATTCAGGGACATTTGCAATTTCAACTTCTGTGCACTTATCAGCTTTGTTAAAATGTGTTGCATAATTGACACTTCGTTTCTTTTAAACTATGGTGTATTTTAATGATCGTGTAAAGGAAAGGATTTGCTGACACAGTCAGGAAACAGATGGTGACCCCCTCCCATAAAATGTTGTAGCTATGTGCCAATCATTATATTTCACTTACAGTACATGCTACCTAATTACATTCATCAGTCCAGCACATAAAGTCATTTTGCTGTTCTGTTAGAATGTCTTTTAATCTTTTAAATTTACATTTTTTGCTATTTATTTGGCTTGCTGTTTTGCTCTGTTTTTGTTTTTGTTTTTGCATGCTAGTTATTGATCTATTATGTATAGTCTCTTAGATATTTGAGGAGGAGGTTCTGCACATTTAAGAAGTGTAACTAGAGAGGATTATCTTCATGACCCCTGTTGGCTGTGTTTCATTGGATATCTGTAGTATGCCTATAGATGCATACTTTAAATCCAGGACTCTAAGACAGCATGGAGGATTTGCATACTGATACAAGTAAAGTAATTACATGATACAAGGCACTATATATAATGGTTCCTTAGAGATATATGGTAAGGCATGTCTATGGAGATTCTCAGTCACCCCAGATCATGGTTGTCCCAAAAATGCTTTTTCAAGAGGCAACTGGACTGTCTTGTTTTTCTTAGAAAACATTTTGCTTCTCATCCAATAAGCTTCTTCAGCTGACTGAATAGTAGAGAATGGAAGGATTTATATTCCTTGCAGACAGCTGGTCATTTGCATTCTTCTAGAGAGTCATTGAGGCCACTTAGAGGTTTGCCTGTGTCCTCAGGTTCACCTGAGTAGTGCAAATGGGTGTGGAGCCTTTTTGGAACTGGCAAAAAGGGTTCCTGTAGTTTGTAATTTTTCGGGAAATCTGTTTATACTCCTGTACTATTTGAGGGTGTTCATCCCAAAATTCTTGGATGAGAAGCAAAACATCTTAAGAAAAACAAGAAAGTCCAGTTGCCTCTTGAAAAAGCACCTTTGGTATTTTGGTAAAAGCACCATGACCTAGATGACTGAGAATCTCCATAGACATTTAGCTATGTACTGGGATGAACAACCTTGAATGGTGCGGGAGTATGAATGGATTTCTAGAAAAATTGCTGACTACAGGAATCCTTTCAGTAAACCCTTAGCTTACCTCAACTACTGAAAGCAAGTGGCTTATGCCTGTGATGTTTTTGGCTATCTATATTCTGTATCAGATTTAATCCACCAATCCTGGATTTGAGAGCCTGTTTTCTTTGATGCTTCACAAGGAACAAGCTACAGCTAATGCATATTAGAGTTTTAAATGGTTTTTATTTGCTTAAGTACTGTACGTTGAAGAAAGACTGCATCTTATGTAACATGTCATTGCCATTTCTTGGAAAACTTCTCTGTCATCTCACTTTAGAACTGTGATTCATAGCGAAATGAATATGTACCTGCTTTTGTTTAATACCCATTTCTGTTTTTTAAAGAAACCTGTATTTGCTGTCCTTACATATCAAAGGAGACATATGATTCCTTCCTTAGTGACCCAAATAATGTGTAATTGGTTTTTTATTTATTTAACTAGGAATCTGCATTGTTCTTCATTACAAATTATCATTAAATGGTATAAAACCAACTAATGAAATAATAATGGAGAACCTTGACAATCATCACAGAAACACCCTCAATGGCAGAGCAGCATGAATTTAACCAAAGGTTTTAAAACAGGGGTCTCCAACCCTGGGCGATGGCCAACCACAGGGCCATGTTCTATTCGCAACTGAGCTGTGGCTGGTGCACAAGCACACATGCACAGCTTGACTTGCATAAGTGGTGGGTTGGCACACTGTTTCCCTTCTCTACCACCACCCCAGCCATGCCACCAAGCCACAAAGGTTGGGGACCACTGTTTTAAACTACAAGTTGGTTTTTAACTAATACCAAAAGTTAGCTAAACTTGATGCCTTCTGTAAGTGGACAGAAAAGAAATTCCAAAATGTGGTCACCAAACTGGTAGTAACACCAGTTGAATCCCACCCCTGGTTGGAAAGTACACCCATTTTGATCTATTAAAATTTTTGACAGCATTTGATAATATCAACCGTGGCATTCTACAAGACTGTCTGCAAGGGTTAAGAGCAGGAGGCACTACTCTGTAGTGGCTTTGCTTTATGTGATGGGCAATTACTAGTCAATAGTTACATAGAAAGACCAGGTGATCCTGTGGTTGCTTCAGTATGTGATGCCATAGGAATTGACACATCATAGGAATCCATCCCTTCCTATAGAGTATTTAATTTCTATATGGAGTTACTGGGAGAGGACATTACTCATGATTCTCAGTATTAGATTGCCCACCATGTAATTCTTGAATCAGTTTCTGGAGGCTTTCTAGAGAAACAAACTCATGCCAAACCAAGACAAGATGGAGTTTTTGTTTGTTGATAAATATCTAGGGCTTCCAGTAATATCAACTAGGGATAATGATTTTGATGAGGCCACGCTCCTCTCTTGCTTTTGTGTGGGATACTGTTAGAGGTTGATCCCCCTCATCTATGGTATTCAATTTCTATGTGGTGCTGATGTGGAGACTGTCTTCCCATTTTGATTCTGCCCATTTGATCTAAATAACTAGAAGAAGTGGTCTTCTAAATCTTCTACTCCAAGTCAGATAAGAGAACAGATAAAATCCCAAAAGCAATATGCTTTAAAACAGGCTACCCTGAGGTGGTGCCTGGCTCCCACCATTCTGTGGGCCTTTTGACCTTTAATATGATTATAATGAAAATCATTAGCAGCAGCATCATTATTTCAATTTCAAGGCCACGCAACATCACAGCAATGCTTGGCAGTTCATTTTTCCCCGAAGTGGTTTGTCATTGCCTACTTCTTATTTGTGTCTGGGTGACAGCCTAAAGTCATGCCTAAGGCAGGACTAACAATTCATGATCCCCCACTTTCCAACACGATCCCTTTAACCACAATATCAAACTGCCTTTCTTATTGTCATTATTATTGTAATTCAACTAACATGGGTTTGGGATTATTTTGTTTATTTCCCCATGCATTGTCAAGAGTCCATTTTGATTGGAGTAGTATATAAATGCTATAAAATAAATGAAAAAAAAAAACAAAATAACCAGGATGACCCTTTCTCTTTGTTTGATTCATATTGTAACAGGAAATTCTGAATCAGAGATTATTTGCTATGGGTTTTTTTTTAAAAAAATTATTTATTCCATTGCTGATGTTATTACTGTTGTTGAGGGGAATGAAAATCATAGTTTGATTAAAGAAAAACTCTAGGGTGACAGTAGAGAGAACAAAGAAATCAGAGTGGTGCAGGAGAAAAAGGAAAGACAAAGCAAAAAGTGGCAACCAGATAAAAATACATTTGCACATATAAAGCTGTTCTAATGAGAGGCAAATTGATTTGACATTCGGTGGCAGTTTCAAGCCAAGAAAAGCAAAGCAGCCTAGAAAAGGCCCAGCTCATTGTTTATGGAGTGTCATACCACATCATCTGTGAGACCAATAACAGAGATGGGGAGACCTTTAAAAGGGGGGAATATGCAGAGGGTGATTGTATGGCTACCATGGATGTCAGAACCAATAGGCAAGCTGGGAGCTGTTTCTTACACTGAGATTCTCTTTGTCAGATGATCTGGGGACTCTTCTGCAGATTATTAAGCATTAAACAGATTTTGTCAAAGGCCCAGTAAGGCAGCAGGAAAACAGCACCTACTGCTGGGAAAATGCATCACATCATTAATGCTTCTCTTATTTCTATAGTATATTCAAATAGCAAAAAGAAAAAGTACTATGTTTGGTCCCAGATACAGGGGACAGGTCTCTGATGAACAACCATCACAATGTTGGTCACTTTTTCCCCTTAGAAATATTCTGTTTGTATAGTTGTTCAAAAGCAAAAATAATGAAATCATAGCATTTCATATCTTGTGGTTTAGTTTATCATTATACCAAAGAAGATGTTCCTTCAAATGCCAGACCAACCATACATTGACTAGATAGCCATAAGGAAGTCAGTCTGATGTAGGAGTGATTCAGATGACCAGCTTTACTGTGATTACAACATATCTCTCACATGTTTGTGCCAGTGCTGAAAGTTGAACACTGTTAACAGGAATAGGCATTCTGTATTGCCTAACAGAACCACAACTCCCAGCAAATCAGCATTGACCCTAGCATCAGAAGTTTAGTTCAGTTACTACCACTGGAAGGCAAAATATTCCCCTATTATAGGTTATGTGCAAATATGGTGCTGCTACTTCTATTAACTGCTTTTAGAAGAAGAGTGAATAGAAAAATGAAGTCCTTTATACCCACTCAAAATGTCACGTTTGTACTGGTAAACATTAGCAAAACATTTTCTCTTATGTTGGCAACAGATGTTGCCCATTCTTCCAAGTAGAGATAGGCAACATATGGACTTTCATCAGCTCCAGCCAGCATCACCAATGCTTACATATGAGGGGAGCTGCAATCCAGCAACATCTGGAATGATGAAGGTGTTAGGTCATTGTATGCAGTGATAATGGTTTCAAGGATTCCTGTTGCCATATTATGAAATTCCAGAAGACTTGTCGTTAATATTTTGCACTTTATCCATCTGAAAACACCTAGTATAGAGTGAAGACTTTTCCCCTTAAGTGTCAACATGTGCCAGCATGAATTTAAAGAAGTTAAATGAAACTTTAAAGGCTTTAAAGGCTTTTAAAGTTCACGAAAAATGTAAAGAATATGTGTGTGTACAAAAAGTCTCTCTCTCTGCCTTCTAGCTATGTGTTCAGTCTGGATATTGTGTTGTTGATATTAGACACTGATATGAACATTTCCATTTGGATATCAGGAATAAAATCTTTTTTCTTTCCTCAGGGAAATTGTCAACCATTTTCTGCCTCTTGGGTCTCAATTCTCTCATGACTCACACAGATAGAATTGTGGATTAGCTTTGAATCATCTGCAATGCATTCCAAATCGTATTTTACATTTTCTATCCAGTATGTATTAGAGTTTAAGGAGCTGAGCTGCATCGAAGTTATGGAAGTAATAACACAAGGAATCACAATGAAATCACCAAAGGTGTCATATAAAATAGGTAATTTGGCAGGTATCAGACTGAGAAGCGGGAAGAAAGAAGATGCGTGAAACAAATAAATATTCAGACTAAATCCAATTTCAGTTCAGATCAATTTGACTCTCAGATTTCTGAACTTTAAGCACATGAACATAGAATTGTGTGACGTAGCTCTGCAGATGAATCCTACAGAAATACATTTTGCTAAAACCAGTGGAAATGACTCTAATTTATATTCCTACCAGTGCCAATTGCAAAAGATGCCAGCATGTTGTTATTTTACTATCACAGCTCATGGTGGATCATATGCAAAACAAAGAGGTAGTGGCTTTAGACCTTCATTTTAACACTCCAATTTTTTTTCCAGCCAATGGGTGAATGCATATACTTTGCAATCTGTTTTGGCAGTTCTGTATTTATTATTCATGCATTTATTATTTGCATTTCCATGCTACTCCATCCTAACTAGCTCTGAATGGCATACAATATGAATGAAAATTAGAAAACAAATACACAATGATTGGGAGCCGAGTTAGCTACAAGTTGGGCACCTATATAAATACTTAAAATAAGTGTTTTAAATAAATAAAATAATAATAGCACAATCCACCATGGGCAGGTCTGAGCTCAACATCCCCCAAGTGTTCTATCAAAAAGCCATGTTTTCCCATTTCTGTGAAACTCATCAGGGAGGGGGCAATTGATATGTATGAAGCAAGTTGTTCCATTAAGAGAGGAGGCTGCACTGAGAAGGCCTGACATTGGGAAGGCCCAATCATTCAGAGGATCTGACCATTGAGAAAGGGGACTCAACACTGAGAAGACATGAAAGGTGATTTGTAATGGTATGTGTGAATGACCTTGGGGATGAAGGAAAGAGATGCTGCCTAGGAAACAATTAGACAAGAGACAGAAGAGCCCCTACTATATCTTAACAGTCAAGGAAAAAAATGTTAGGAAGGACCTGGCATAATGGATCAAGAAGTTAAGAGCGGCAGCAGGAATTTTATACCTTCAGACTTGTAAGATTCATTTAATATAGACTTCTAATAAAATACAATTAGCTCATCTAGTTGTGTTTCATTTCTGGTTTACCTGGGAGACCTGACAAGATAGGATTTCTATTTTTGGATCCTTGCAATTGTTTTCATCTGTCCAGGTAAATGGTGTGGGTGTGTGTTTGTATATGTGCTGATATATTTATATTCCTTGATTCAAGCTTGATGTGGGTTTTTGCAGTTATTCCTGAAATTATGTCAAAAGTATGGAACTGATTTCAAACCAGTTTCTTTAGGATTGTTTTTTTTAAAATTTTGGCTTTATCCTACTACTCTGAGACTGCTTGGTGTTCCTCCACTCCAATGGTCACCAGGCCTAAATTTACTGAGTTTCAAGGCCCAGTAAAAGGCTCATACACCTCTGCTTGTTTCTCTGCTCTCTTTTCATGGGAAAAGTCAATATGCCAAATGCAGGCTCCTTGCAGCCTTTTTTCAGCCGAGAGAGAGAGAGAGAGAGAGAGAGAGATGCTAGTAAAGAAAGTTATTTTATTTGGGCCAATGTGTTTCCGGGGTATTTCTGGAACGTCTGGACATATGCCCTAGAAAGGTATCTATATAAAATACAAAAGTATGCATATTAAGGATGAAAGGGTAGTAGTAGGAACAGGGCCACTGACTGAATCATACTTTTGTACTCTCCTCTTGGTTAGCTGGAGGAACTCATATGTGCAGTCAACATTCCCAGACAAACTGAAATGAGGATGATTACCTATCAGCACTGAGGAAGTAGGAAGAGGTGAAAGAGACTGCAGGCTGAAATATCCTTAGCCTTCTTTCCAGTTTCTGAGCAGATGAACACGGAGATTAGCTAATGTCAAGTAGTGATTATTTAAGCAGCAGAAAAAATTCAAAACATGATATAGCTTTGGCTCTGAGTACTATAAGATTCATAGAATAAGCTCCAAGTACACAGTTGCATTTTCAAGATTTGCATCTGTGTGCTTAAGCACCAAAAATACATAGGTTGGTATTGCTGTTCTGTGTTTACATTTTCTGGGCAGTACTAATCATACAATTAGAAAGCTGGAAGCAAACACTGATATTAACTTTGAGTAATTTTCAAAGTTATTATAGATTAATCTTTTTATGGTCTGCTCTATAATTTTTCAGATATCAGTGTCATGCTGATTTATATTTAATTCTGCAGATCCTTCACACACACAATTTATTTTTTAAAGTTAAGGGCAAAGTTCTGATCTCCTTTTTTTAAAGATAAGGATAATATTGGTTCTCTTCTTGCCATATGGCATATCAAAATTGATAAGAATTCTGTATAAAATGATGCCTCAGCAGCCACACATTCCAGAAAGATGACATCATCTTGTGATGATATCAGCCTTCATTGTTATTTTAGTAAAACCAAATGGAATGCATTTTTCTTCTTCAACTTCTTCAACAAATCACTTATTGCATTTTACTTGATGAGACAGACAACCCTTACCAGATTGTCTTCCTATAGATATGTGCATTGTGGCAAGGCACCTCTATAATGGCAGCCATTTTGTCAGGGCATTCAAGATGTGCTTTCAAAATTCCAATATCCTCCAAAATTGCCAACACTTGTTTAGACAGCCTTCTTCAACTAACAGACTGACCCATGAATGCAAAGAAATTAAGAATTCCTAGAGCAGAGGTGTCAAACTCACATCATCACAGCGGCATCACATGACGTATCACAACTTGTTTCCCCTTTGCTAAACCAGGCATGGGTGTGGCCAGCACATGACGCATCCAGCCCATGGGCCACAAATTTGAGAGCCCTGGCCTAGAAGAACATCATCCTTAGGAAAACTAGAGATTATCTTGAAATCAACTGGAGAACTGTACTAAAGGAATATCATGTAGAGCGGCAATGAGAAATTGTATATTCTGACTTATAGGATGATCATTAATTGGGCTTTGATTAAATATAAGGCACTCCCGCATGTAGAGTTTCAGCAAATGAATAAAAATACTTCAAAGTCTCACTCCATAACTTATTTCTATAAATACTGTAATAGTAAATAACTATAACTCTAGAACTCTGGAGCTATGGTTCTTTATGAAGACTTACAAAAGAGCTTGAGCCTTACTATTAAGTTTTCTGAGAAACAAACATGATAGATACCATCTCTGGTTATTGGCCCCACCTGCCACATTTAGAAAGATACAAAACTATTCATTTAGAAAAGAGAAATTAAATGCTGTAGGTATCACATGGGGAATACTTGATTGCTAATAATATATTGTTGTCAAAAAAATGACATGGGTGGATCTATATAAACATCAGGTGTGCTGAGCTCAATTCAAGGGAGACTTGACTCTTTACATCTTACATAGGATTTTTAATCACTCTGGCAGGTGCTTTCTTGTTTGTTTTATGCTGTGTTTACATTATTATTCAAAACATTTGCCTGTAATCTTAATATATATAAATTGCACTTATAAATCTTGATTTTAAAAAACAGCATACATTTTTTTTGAAGTATTTTGAATGGCACAGTGACCTGACTACATAGAAATGAGACAGATTAGTTCTAAGTTTAATTTACAGAAACTTTAGTTTTATATTCCTCCTGTTGCTGCATTGGTCTTTCAAAATTTGCATAATAAGAAAATTGAAAGAAGAAAATCAGCTTCATCTATTTAAATATTAGACACTTATGTTACCAGCAATTTGATAATGATGTTCCACTATCTTTATAGATACATTGCAGGAAAAACAATAAAGGCAAAATAATTTTAGGCTCCTGCATTGCACCTTTGGCAACCTGTATTACAAATGTTGTTCTCATATGACCCTATAGGAGGATAAACATATTAGTCTTTAGCCGTGATGGCGAACCTATGGCATGGCGATGGCGTGCCAGAGGTGGCACGCAGAGCCCTCTCTGTGGACTAGCTCGGGTCTGCCACGCATGCACGCACACCTCCCGGTGGCCAGCTGATCTTTGGGTCTCTGCTGTGCATGCATGGGGAGTGGGGCACATGCGGGGGTGGGGCGCATGTGCAGGGATGTACACATATTGCATTTTGAGGGTGTGCACCTGTGCACGCTTTGGGCACTTGGTGCCGAAAAGATTAGCCATCACTGGTCTATAGTAACAAGAAATCAGAAGGAGTCCCATTAGATGAACAGAGCAGCTAGATCCTACATTAGATGCACCTCAAAAAAGCTTCTTTCTTTTCATGAAATTTGTTCATTGGAAAGGTGCTACCAGCTTTTAATCACAGTGTTTTCCTGGTGGTTAATTCTCTTTGCAGAGCTTATCATCAAAATGCTTTTCTTAGGGTCAGAAGCAGGTATAAATAATTCCTCAACTTATAAAAGAGCAATAAACACAGTTAACTTTTAACAACCATTGGTAGCATGCTTAATTTCAAAATGTTGCTGTTTGGGGGATGAAAATATCTGTGACTTCTTGTCAAAGACAAATAAGGAATATTCCTAAATTGGGAAACATATGCTTTTTAAAGATCTGAGCCATGTAAGCAGAAGTAAATAATACTGGAGCAATAATTACATGGCATTGAACAGTTTAATGGATGCCTTTCCGAATGCATGGCATTTGTTTTGTTTTATTGTTGTTTTGAGTTTGCACTTAAAAAAGAAATGATGTGAGCTAATAACAGAGGACAGGCTAGTTTAGTTATAACTTCCCCGTAATTACTACAAACCAAATGCAAATTAGACTATAGGGTCTGTTCAATGTACATTTCTGTGCTTGCCAAATCATGTTTGGCAGTGTGGTCAAGCAGTAACAGATGCACACTATGCCTAGTTTTCTTGGGCTTTTCAATAATTAGGAAAACTATGTATTATAATAAACCACATCCCTTTGGCTGAGGGTTGGATGCAAATTACATACTAATTCACTTCCAAATTTTTGGAAACACACCAGAAGAGATTAAAATTGAAGGATTATTCCATTTGCTCAACAACAACAACAAAACCAGGATTTTAAACGGGAAAAAAACCCTCAATTTTAACCAGAGTTTGTACAGGATGATTAATCAACATGCATGCTATTTTTTCTGTTTCCAATAAATCAATAAATAAAAGACAGGGAGACAATTAAAAATAATTCATATTTACAGATCTCCATTATTGCTGTACTAAATGATCCTTCTAGTTACCTTCTAGTTTGCAAAGAACTATTCTTTTTAAAAATGATAAATACATAGAATTATTGTGATATTAGTAATCAATTCACAGTTGGAAAACTTATTAGTATTGAATATCAGAGTTGGAAGGGACTTTGGAGGTCTTCTAGTCCAGCCTCTGCTCAAATAGGAGACCCTATGCCATTTCAGACAGGTGGCTGTTATTGCTAGGGCAGAAGACTTTGGAGATAGTTCAATTATCTAATACTTGGTGCATTAAAATATTTTATTAATTTAGATGTCTATCATGTAATCTGAAAGTTTCTTGAGAAGAAACAAACAATGAAAAGGAAGGGAGGGAGGGAGGGAGGNGGAAGGAAGGAAGGAAGGAAGGAATTCTAGGCACATTTTCTGGGATGGAAAAAATCCTGAATCCTTCTTGATTTAACAGTAGCTGATTAGACAACTAGTAATACTTACATCTCAGTTAAAAACCTATTTTAGTTAATTTGCCTAGGTACTCAATATCCCTCATTTTATAAGTCTATTTCCTTGTAATGATGAGTATTTTTCAAACTGAATGCGGAACTTCTTCCATATCAGTTTCTCAGTATGAGTAGACTACCATTAGTTTTTGCTCTTAGAAGAAAAGATAAAAGCAGAACCAACTTGACAATGGAAGTAAATGAAACTTATTAACAATTGAAATTTACTTAACAGAAATACTTTGAAAAGAGCAATAAACAAGATAAATTATTAGCTTACAAGTTATGGAAGGAACAGAACAAAATTATTGTTGTTATTGTTATTTTAATTTGGGATGGAATTAAGTATTATTCTGTAATGATGGATAAGATGCAGAAAATTCGTTAATTAGTATTTGAACTTACACAATGAACAGGAGTCTGAAGATCTGAAGAATACTTGAACAGAATATTACTCCCATACATAATGTATAGATCAACAAGAAGAGGTTCCCCGTCAACCTAGGTGCAGGAACACTTTTTCCTAAAATTGGTGAAATTACATTTGGATCATTTTCTCTGCATAGAAGATTTAACTAAAAATAAACTAAACTAAACTCATTGTCATTGCTCTGTATTGTATGTGAGCCAATACTTTAAAAAAAAAAACCTCAACCAGTAATGTAAATTCTCTGTGTGAAAGGGAGTTAAATAGATGTCATATGTTGAGAGAACCAATGAATATTGCCAACAAAACTGTGGTAACTGAAAATACCAATGCTGAAATCTATGCCATCACTTTGTGAATTTAGGTATAGGTTTTGCTTTATTTTAGAAAAATAAATTATTAACATATTTCCATTCACTTCTCGAAGTGTCAAGCACAGAAAGAGCCTATCAACTTGTTCAGTTTTTTGTCTTTATTTTCTTTTATTGCAGTCAATGTTTTTCTTTTCAAAGTGGAAACCACATCTTCTTTGCATTTTAATTTCTGTTTATTAAGAAACAAATACAACGAAGATATATGCTGATGCAAGTCTATGTTCCCCTTGGGGGAGGGGGGGAAATAGCAACAATAACAAATACATGGGAAGAGGATATCACATTGCTGGCTCTGTGCTAGGATGCATATCATGTTGTTACAGGAAAAAACTGTTTTTGTTAATTGTTCAGAAAATTCCTCTGTAAGAGATGAGATTAAACATAAATATGATAAGGCAGATTAAATGAGTATGAGGGGGGAAAGTCCTTTAATTGCACACTGGTGAGGTCTAGTTTAATGTAACTGGAAGAAAAAAATGGAGGCACAATTAAATGTATACAATTTATTTTAGATATTTTGGCAGCAGTAAAAAGCAAACCATAGAAAATCACAAACGCCTTAAAGAACAAATCTCCACCAGCCTATGCTGAAGTAAGGCACTCCTGAATTTTTATTGTTTGAATCAAAGGACAATTTTGAGTCAAAGAACAATTAGAACAATTAATTAGAGGAACAACTTGCCCCCAGAAGTTGTGAATGCTCCAACACTGGAAGTTTTTTAGAAGAGATTGGAACCATTTGTCTGAAATGGTATAGGGTTTTCTGCCAGAGCAGTGGGATGGACTAGAAGGAACCTCCAAGGATCCTTCTAACTCTATTATTCTGCTATTCTGTTACAACATGGCACATTTCCTACTCTAATTGCAGAAGCCTCTAGATGCAGGCTGAAAAAATCAAAACAATTACTAGATGGCTATAAAGGTTACAATTCTTTCTGTCACCCATTGCTGCTATTTAGTGGCCATCCAGATTTTTGCATCCCAAATCTGGTAGCCCTAACAAAAGCCAACAGGCAATGAAATGTTATTTTGAGGCTGGTGATGAGACATCTCACCGCATCTGAGGACAGCAGATATGTGGCACACTGCCTGGAATACACAGTTCTGTCCTTCAAAATAGGGAAACAGCTAAAATGTTCCCACTGCTGCTTATTTCAATACCTAACTTTTCCCCCCTGAAACAACTGACGAAGCAAGAGTTCATCAGGATTTATTCCTAGGATATAGGGTTGTAGTTCAACTTGATTAACTAGATATTTCAGCACAAATTATCTTCTGTTACTTTAATTTCTAATTGTAGATATAATACTTTACGTTTTGTTTGTGAATACATCATCATCATCATCATTTAACAAATTCAATAGTGTGATTTTCTGCACCTATAGTACCATACCTTTTGGGATAAGTACCTAAAACTAAGCCCCAATAGCTGATTTAGAAAGTTTAAGATTAACATAATAGAAATAGCAATAGCACTTAGACTTATATAATGCTTTACGGTGCTTTTCAGCCCTCTCTAAGTGGTTTACAGAGTCAGTATATTGCTCTCAACAATTTGGGTCCATTTTACTGAACTCAGAAGGATGGAAGGCTGAGTCAACGAGCCTAGTGAGATTTAAACTGCCAATTTGCAGGCCGCTGGCAGTCAGCAGAAGTAGCCTGTAGTACTGCACTCTAACCATTGCGTCACCATGGCAATCAATGAAACCCATTTGGCTATTCCCCTAGATAAAAGTTGGTAGTTTGAGAAAAAGTCTAGAACTATTTTTTTAAAAAAAAAACTCTCTCCAAATCCACATTGATAAATTTTATACTGCATTTTCAAGAGCTTGCATTTATCTAGCAATTTTTACAACATCCTCTCAGATGCTTTAAATTAGTATTTTCCAAACTTTAAGATGTGTGGACTTCAGTTTCCAAAATTCCCCAGCCAGCATTCCCAGAATTCTGGGAGTCTACACATCTTAAGGTTTCTGAGCTTGAAAACATTGCTTTAAATTCTCCCTATAGTATATATAGAGAGATTTCCATAAGGCTACATTATGAGGAGACATTTGAAATATTTTGCAGTTTGGTCTGTTTACCCCCTTGCAGTTTGCGTCAGTGCAGAATTTCCTGATGATGCTGATGTTTCTCCTCGATCACTCATTCTACCACATGGTTATAATCATGGGAGATAATTCTGATGAAGAATTCCATTGAACCCAAAAGCTTGCCTGCTCTGTTGTGGCATGTGGGTTGATCCTAGAAAATTGTGGGTTTTGGAGGTTTTCTTCTACTGAACCAATAAAAGCTTTTATTTCATAATTGAAGAAATAAAAAGAATGTACCTCATAGTTTAATAATAAAATATTCCTCTAAGGTTGTATTTCTCAACCTTGGCCACTTGAAGATGTGTGCCCTTCAATTCCCAAGTTGGATGACTGGATTAAGTCTGTTTTACTGTAAATTTCAAAGGTATTTCAGCTATTAGCATATTCTCAGGGAGACCATACAATCTAGGTTCCTTGAAGTACTAAAATACAACCTCTTTTAATGTCAGTTAATGATTATGTAGCCAGTTACAAAAGAGACTTTAATTTATATAAGTTCCTAGTGGGTAAACATAATGGTCTACAGGGAAATATTGCAACCAAGTGGGAGGAAAATTTAAATTTAAATGACTCATTGGAGAAATGGAGTAACATTTGTGAGCAACCTACAGCAGTATCAATTAATGAAAGACACGGATGGATTCTTCTTAAGTGTATTTCACTGAGGAGCGGGACCTTTTCCAGAGATCTCAATCCAATACCATTCGTATTATCAAATTAAGGTTCAGATGTTTCACAGTGGTGGGCAACTGTTAATCAATTTAACTTGTCACAATCTGCAGGCTAATTGGGTTAACATGAAGTCCAGTATTTGTAGGTGCTGTTTTACGTTACATAAATGAAGGAGAGAAACATTACTCCCTTTTTATGTCTACTTTAAATTGTGAGTACAATGCTGAATTAGAATTAGAATTCTTTATTGGCCA
>AZIM01002932.1:47482-64305 GCA_000516915.1 Ophiophagus hannah | reverse complement strand
ATATACATACATACATACATACACACACATACTGGATATGCATTTCATAGTGGTAAATATAAGCAAATACTATGTATTAGTTCAAAATGCTACCTTACTGAAGTTTTCAGAGATAAAAAATGAGCCAGTAAAATTTATCAAATTATTATGGGTACAAAAAGACACAAATCACAACATAGTGTCAATTTCTGATGACTTCAAGGATATGCCTTTGACCTAGTCTATAGTATGAAAGTTGTTTGCTTTCCCTTTGCCTTGTGTGTGTGTGTGTATGTGTGTGTATGTGTGTTGTTTTCTAACTTCTGGAATGAAGTCCACCTCTGCTTAGCTTTTTATGGTTCACAATAGCCAACTAGGTGTTGCCATCTATCTGGACCACAGTGTAATAATTACAGCAAAGATTCTAATTGATTAAACAGTAATTAATAAGCTCTAATTAAAGTATCTATTGTATTCAATATGAATAGAATTCAGTATAACAATATTAGGAAAAAATAGGAGTTTGTAAGTGGGAAATAACTATCATAATTTGAAAATCATTACGAAGCAGCTTTTCTGCAAACTGGATAATTATTTGGCATTAATTCCTCCCCTCCAAAAATAATTCTAATATTTATTATTTTCAGAAATCATCCTGAATCACTTGCAATAAATAAAAGGAATATTTCTGTAAGAAAACTATGCCAGAAGCAAAATACCTGACAGAGTTATATTCTTTCCCAAGCACATTGCAAGAGTTTCCATGGGAAATACCTTGGTGCATACAACTAAATTCAGATCTATGTTTCTGATTAACTGCTATAGAAGTTATACAAATATGCCAAAGAAGATTTTTTTTATGAAATCAGGATAAATATCCTGCAAGTCACAGCTATTCCCAGATTGGAATCAAGAGCTTTGGTTTTGCAGTACTGTGGGATGAGGACAAATATTAGAATTTTCTTTCAGTAAAAATTTAAGTAAAAGTGAAGCTGATGTAGTCAGTGTGCAATCATGTATTTAGTTTCTATTTTCTGTCATATTAAAAAGTAGAATTCACTAACAACTTTGGAGGTCTCTGAGACCACACCCAAACATTTTAGGATAGGGTACATGTAGTCCCAAGACTTCTGAATGCATATCTCTGAGTTAAATAATGAGAGACATAATTTAGATTTTCAGACTGCAAAAGATGTAGCTAGTTAGGAAAGTGGGTACTATTAAAATTCTTGTTTCTAAGGAAAAGTGTTTAAACAAATTATAGCTGAATTTTTGATAAACAATCCAAGTATTGATGACCTCTTTTAAAGAAAAAAATATTTTAAAGTTCTGATAACTAAGATAATATGCTATCACGATGATAAAAATAACAAGGTATATCAAAGTGAAGATAATGAATTAAGATTCAGTTTAATTAAAATAATGATAGATATCGACTACATTACAGGAACAATGAATTATAGCTGTTCTGCCTAGTGAGTGCTTGGGTAATTTAGTAAGATTTTTTCAAAGAATGACAGAGCACCCAACTGCTGAATGTTACGGGAAGTGCCCTGTTTTTCTTCCATACATTTCTTTCTTTTAATTAAAATGTCAATGATAATTTTATGGCATCTCACCCTCCCTCTACAAAACCCTCCACCAAACAACATTCTTTGATTTTCATCTTAAGTTATGAAAAGAAATTGTAATTCTTTATCACTGAAAGTAATATACCATGAAGGTATCAGTTTATTTTATAATCAGTACATTTTACTTTACAGACTAATGTGTACTTCTTTTCCACAAAATGGCCAGATCCTTATTTAATTGTGTTTATGTAGCCTTTAAAATGTCTCAAAATGCTTAATATAAAGAGGTGGTCTATTTTTATTATTTATGCTTTAGAATGTATTTTTCATTTATGGTGGACTACAATTCCCATCATTTTCCAGGAATATTTCATAGAAAATCTTATTCATTCTGTTACTTTTTCTATTCTTGGAGTTTTCAAGCAGGCTTCAGTATCCAACTGTCCCTGACTATCTCATAAGTTGCCAATTCTGAAAGATACAAATAGATTCTCTTTTCCTGTGAGTCATGAAAAATGGAAAATAAAAATGCTGGGAAGCTTCCATCTCAATTGTAGACTTTTTCCACCTTGAACAGTCAGCATGTTTTTCCTTTGTGTTTGCCTGCAGAATGGAATTGTTGACTATTTAATATAAGCAGTTCATTTTATTTTTTTATTTATTTATTTATTTATTTATTTATTTATTTTTTATCAGGCNTTATTTATTTATTTATTTATTTATTTATTTATTTATTTATTTATTTGCACAGATTTGGAAATAGAAGAAGATTTTTAAAATGCAGAGTGGTTTCGAACTCCTGGAACTTCAATTTGTTCAGAGGCTGGGTGGGGCTGGTCAGAACTGTCCCGATCTGGCCTTTAGAAGGAAATGCTTGTTTGTTTCTCCATTCTTTGGAACATACAAGGCATTTCCAGCTTTGGGCAGGTTGAGAGGTGAACATTTTGTATGCCAAATTGCTCATTTTCCCCAGCTTAACAGTAACTGAATAATTTCTGCTTTAGACTGGGTTTATGAATGGAACCAACTTTTCCATAAGCCACTAGATCCAGAGAAATCATATGAACCTCAAAAAACAGGTGGATAAATTTTGAAGATTCATTTTTTTAAGGCTTCACTTCGAATGAATTCTAAGAGTTAACTAAAGCTTCATAAAATACATAAAACTATCTTTTGAGAGCTACTCATTAGGTTGATATTGTGATGTTTAATGTTGTCTTCTGTAGGTTTCATGATCTCAGTTATTATGGTTTGTAACCCATGGCTTACAGCTCAGAAATAAGCTCAGCATATTCTATAGGCAGTCTATAAGCATTTACTGATGCAAATTGAATATTTGAACCTGACATCTCAGATTTGATTTAGTCATGGAGACTCCTAAATCTTCTTACATAGTATCAACTCACAATAGGCAGACCTAGACCAAAGAAGAAATCAATTTCACAGGAAGACTAAAACTAGAGACTGGCTGTAATACAGAATCTTGCCAGTTTGATTGTACTGTGCTTCCTTCTCCTTGTTCTTCAGTGAATTAGGGAGGCTTTTGATTGAGCTGCTTCAAAATATTATCTTATTATCTGTTTTTTTTAAAAAAACAATGCCTAGGTACCCTGTTTCCCTGAAAATAAGACCTATCCTGAAAATAAGCCTTAGCATGATTTATGTGTGCACCTAATATAAGCACCCCCCAAATAAGCCCTACTTAAGAACCTGTACCGCTGGCCGCCTGCCCATTCTGTCTGGTTGCTCGCAGTGCAGCAGCCACAAGGTGATATGGGGGTGGAGCTGCCCCATGCACCCTGCACCAGCTTACCTCAGAATCCCTGCAGCAAGGACATCCATGCCTTGACACCTGCCTCGGGACCATGTGTAGCAGGAGCCCACATGGCCAATGGCTCCCTTCTGCTTGCTGGTGGGTGCAACAGAGCAGGAGGCTGAGCAGTGTGTTGCTGCATGGATNAGGCAAGGCAGGTGTTGGGGCATGGATGGCTTGGTGGCGGGGTCCCTGAGATAGGCTGGTGTGGGGCAGTGGGGCAGCTCCACCCTGGCACTGGTGTATCACTCAGCTTTTTGCTCTGTGGGGCCACGAGCAAGCAGAAGTGGGCCAGCAGCCATGTGTGGTCCTGCTGAACAGAGCTGCTAGAGCTGCTGCCATGAGGTAAGGCACATATGGGAGCATGGGTGGCCTGGCTGCAGGGGCCCTGAGGTAAGCTGGTGAAGGGCATGTTAGGCAGCTCCACTCCGCCTGCCTCGCAGCGGCAGCACTAGTGCACCATGTGGCCTCCTCGCCCACCGTGAACAAGCAGAACAAGTGGGTACATGGGGAAAAAACAAGACACTCCAAAAAATATGCCCTAGTGCTTATTTTGGGGCCCAAAAGAAAATAAGACCCAGTCCTATTTTGGGAAAACACGGGTAGTGGTCCTGGTATATCTCTGTTAAGCTTATTATCCATATTCTCTATACACATTCATTGTATCACAAATAATGGAGGTTAATTTGAGACTAAACAAGCCAAGTGCTTGAATCTGGCACTGTACCCCACTTATTGAAGTATGATGCTCTAATATTTTATTTAATCTTAAACAGATTATTTTGGTTTATTTGTTTGGATTCCCTCTTCTTGAGATGTTTTTCAAAGTGTAGAGTGACAGCCCTTTGCCTTGCATTCTTGTGATCAGGGCTATGTAATTAACTCCATCCTCACACTTCTTGAAGTTTCTCTTTAATGCAGAAAAATTGTATGTAGAGGCAGAATTGGCTAGTTCTGTGTAGCTTGAAACTGCAGTGTTTTGGTGTAGCTTAAAAATCTGTAAAGTACTGTTCAATTTATAGACATACCTTCTTTGATAACTGTTTAGATTTCCTGTCTTGACAGCTTCCTTAATTTTATATTCTATAGAAAATGGGAATTTTAACTGTTTTTAAACAATAGGAACAAATGAAGTGGAAACAAAAGATGGGCTGTTGTAGGTAAGAAAAAATATTCTTAAATATTTGTATTATCTTCTTTAACACAAAAATTTCTAAACTATCAGTGATGCAGATCACAAGGTTTAGTTTGTCTTAATGAAATATTAAATATCCACACCCCCTTTCTTAGTTGCTGTCAACCTTATTTCAACTTGCATCTAATTTTACTCTCTATTAAATATATTCTGATTCGGAGAGTATCTGGTTTGGCAGTTCTTCATGTTACACTGATGGGGAGTGAGAGAGGAATTGTAGAGAAAATGGGCCAGTTGTTATTTATTACCCAATTGCCAGGGTGACTTATTCATTGCCTGCATCATCATTCCCCAAAGTACTGCTTTACAGAATGGTGAATTATGTTTCAGGGAAAGAATCAATAAATGCTTTCAGAGCAACATTTGCCATGAGACTCATCTTCTTTTATACATATACGTGTTGCACTAAAAGGTGGGTGTGGTACAATTAACACTGAGAAAAAAGATAGTATATTAAGTGATTTGCATGAGGCATTTGTTTAGATCTACAATGCAAACCGTAGGAAAACTGGGTTTTGTCCAAATGTATTTACAGTTGATTAACTACTCTTGAGGGGAAACATGAGGGGAGATGTTTCCTAATTCGGAGCCAAGTGCATTTCCAGTGAATTAACTGCACTGTGAAAAAAATGTGGCAAGGAGTTATGTATTTTAAATAAATGTATCATGCCTTAAGACTTTACAATGAGATGGGTAGCTTGAAGATCCACATGACCCTTGAATTTTGCAGGTCCAAAATTCCATAAAAATAACTGCCAAAATTTGTTCCCTCTATTTTTGGGGGGAGGTGGGGAGAGGTTGAAAAAAAATCTTCATTGTAGCCTTAAACTACAGTTGATATAATTTTAAAAGGAAAAGGAAAAAGAAAACAAAATCCCAGCTCTTTCCCAATGTGGGACCTGGAGCTACCTACTTTAAATCATTACTCACCTACTTACTTGCCCTAAAAAATGAAAATATGGCAAGACACATCCATTCTGTTTTGCTTGTTTGAACAGTGCCAGTCTGAATGCATTGCTTTCATAGACGTAAGGCTGTAAAATCACTGCTGCTGTTTAGAAGGATGAGAGAGAAAAGATAATACAAACCAGGGATTGCCAACTTCAGATACTAGAGGACTACAATGGTCACAATCATGTTTGTTTTTAATAATTTGATTGGAGGCAAAAAGTTATGTAAATATCTCAAACAGAATTTTTAGTCAAATACTTGTCCTCTATTGAATCTTGCTCTTGATACCAAAGCAAGGCAGAGTATTAATGTTGAAATTAGCTTTTTGAAAAAGAAAAGTAATTACACTTCTGAAAGTAATCACTATATGACAAAAGGAGTGTGTCTGTTGTGATGCTTTTAAATGATTTAGTACAAGTTCTTGGGGCAATAGTCCATGTGTGTGCCTGTGTGCAAATGTGCTTACACAGTGCCTAGCAAAGTTCAACCATAATGCCAGGCTGCCATCTGACCTTACAATAATGCATTAATGGAATTAACTTCTTTGTGGTATGCATTAAACCTTCTTCCAGTATTTGAAGAAATAAATGAAATGGCAAAAAGCCAAGTAAGGAGATGCACAACCCACTTTGCCTTATTTTTTAATTCTGTATTTGCCAAACCATGTCTGAATCTGCTCCATGGAAGTATGGGATACAGTGGCATAAGGAGATCTGCTATTTCTTCACCTTGTCTTCCATTTTGGAAGTAACAGTGTTCCATGATGTCATGGATGGCCACATAATGGCAGAAATGTCTTCAGACAGCACAGGCTCAATGATTTTGAAACAGAGATGACCACTGCCCACTATAGCCAACGTCTAGCGGAGTAAAATCCATAGGGACTCCTTCCCCTTCCATTTGGAGATCTTTGCTCAACTGCAGTGGTACTTTAATCACTGCCTATGACTTTCTAGGTAGGTTCAACCCACTGGACTAAGCTAGGATTTTGTTAATAATTCTGTTAGCCACAGTTGCCTGAGGTTCACATCTCATTGTCATGAAACAGAGCTTATTAACCATAGTAGCTAAGTTTATCCATTGGACTAGTAAGAATCATACTCATGGCTTAGTGTAATAAACTTAGCTAGATATGGTGACCCCTGATATATATGAAGCAAGTAATTTCTGATAATGTATGATGAGCCATTAAAAAGACAGCCTTGTAGCTAATGCTGATGTATATATAAATTTAGCAAATTAATTGAGAGCCATTAACACATTCTCTTCCCCTCACCTGTTGAGGATTTGTAATAAGTGGGAAAGAGTAGAGAAAATTGTCAGTGTTTTTTTTAAATAGTGGCACAGTTAGGATTCTGAAAGATAACTTTTGCAGAAGCAGCTATTCAATCTGGATTTTGCTGCTTGGTCAGAAAGTGTATGTGGAAATTGAATGAAGTGCTTTTGGTTACTCATTTGCATATGTACGGCCTCCAACTCTTCAGATTGCATAAGACGAACAGTCCTTATGCAATAAAAGCAGGAGAGATGTTCATTTTTTATTGTAATTTTTTTAAAAATAAAATTTTCTTTGCGATTCAGAAAACATTGTTTCAGTTTGCATTGCGTCATCAAATTACAGTTCATTTGGGTATAGTTGTTTATCAAATTTCTGATCTATTCTCTGAATTATTAGCAAATTAATTAAAATGCTAATACAGCTTGTGTATTTGTATGTCTTCTAAAATATACAATGTTATAAAAGTCACTATATAAGCACCTAAAACCATAAATTAACTATAAAGAATACATTTTTGTAGAACTGAATGTTTTTTTAAAAAAAATAAAATTGAAGTATTGAAAGTAAACATGTATTCAACACGCACATCATAGACATGAGATAACAATAGTGTTTGGCTTAAAATAATTATCATCATCATCATCTTAACTCCTATTTTACAAGATATTTTTGAAATTATGAGGGAGGAAAAGGAAGAAAGAATGTGAGCAATGCAGTGGGAAAAAGGTCTTGGTAAACTAAAGATAGAATTTCAGAAAGTACTGTGGTGTAATAGAAATGGTGACATAGGTTCAATTACGTTATTTTATGGCAGTATAGCATGGTGTGTTATTGATGATATACTATATAATATAAGCTACGGACATTTGGTCCCTGTTCAGTGAATTTTAAGACATCTAACCTAGGAAGGCTTTTGAAAATTGTCAATAAAAGAAACTATTCATGCACAAATTCGATTGTCACACTGAGTCACCCTGCTTCCAATGGCTTCGACAGCAACTTCTATGTATTTATAGGGGTAGCAGCCAGGTGAAGAGATTATGGGAACTAGAGAAAGCTGAAGGAATTGCTGATGCTGATTACTAGAGGACATGTGGCTGGATTAATAAATAATAGTGAATGTTTGTGGTTTTGCTTTTTGTCTTTCACTAGGAGGTAACAGAATGCATTTTTAACCTTCTCCATTCCATAGGTATTGAGTCCTTATTTCTACCATTTGAAATGTTTTTGGCTGGACCTTGTCTAAAGTGCAACTGAAACTTTAAAAAAATGTTTGCCATATTGCCCCTAGTATGATTGTTACTACTGATATCATTTTGGGTAAAATCTGAATCACCAAAATAATTTTATGGCCTGATCTTAACTTCTTTCAAATAAAAATTAATACATAGAAAAAAATGAACATTAAGAATAGCGTTTCCTTTCTAAGGTAATAATGTCATTGTTTCCAATGATCTCTATGCAATTAATCAGTCCTACAACTCACTCTTCTTCATGTCAGCTCATGGAGTGCCTATCTGCCGTTTTGATGTGTTATTGTCAATATCACACAACAAAGAAACCTGACACACAGTATTCTGATTGAATTCTCTGCGTAATGCTTCATTAAATTTAGTCTGCATTATTCTTTGGAAAATGCGGTCATCAAGCTTGAAATTAAGATTCCCTTCAATACTATCTCCTATCTTTTGCAATATCCTTTTCTTGGTATTTTAAAGATTTGTGAATGGAAAAAAACTGTATTTATTGTGGCCCGCCGGCGGCTGGCTGAGCTGGCAGCAGAGTTGGACAGCAAGGAGGTTGGGGAGGAACCTGGGCCAGTCCTGGAGGCGGAGGAAGACTCAGATGAGGGACCTGCGTCAGAGGCAGAGATGGGGCCAGGGCTGGCAGTCATCAGCCTTTGGGCTCGGACAGCAGTGAGGCAGGGGAGCAGCTGGAACCGGTTCCCAGGCTGTGCATGCGCAGAGCTGCCAAAAGGAAAGAACAGTTACGAACGTAGGGTCAACATGGGAGTAAGACTGCAGGTGGACGATGAATGGCCCCTCTCATAAGGATTAAAAGAGGAGAAAAAGGGGAGGGGGCTTTTGCAGGAAACATTTCATTCATTCGTTCATTCCATCATTGTGAAGATCTGTCTGTGCATCCTAGAGACTCTGTGCCTTGTCAGCACTTTATTTGGAAATATTTACCGGGCAGCTTTCCAAGATAGATAAGGTTTGAGCTCCTAATTATATCCCTGAAAGACTGTTTGCCAGGTGATTGGCTAATGTGAATGCAAGAAATTGACATTCATTTAATAAAAGGTGTTTGGTTGGGACAAAGAGCCTGCTTAGTACTTTTTGGGGAAGCCTACGACAGAACATTTATTATTTAGCTATATGATGAAACTATGTGTGTTATCTTTGTGGGTTATACTTAGTAGAAGCTAAGCCACCTGTCTGGAATACTTTCAGTTGGATTTCTGCATTGAACAAGAGGATTGAACTCGGTGGCCTGCATTTAATTTATTTATTTATTATTGGGACTTATATGCCGCCCTATCTCCAGAAGGACTCAGGGTGGCTCACAAACAATAAAAACACATAATACAAAATTTACCAAAAAAGTATTAAATAAACATCCCAATAACCAATTTAAAACTAAGAACAGGCCAATAAACACCCCCCCCATCAGTCCAGGTCGGACTGCATGACTCCTTATAAATCTAAATTCTAAATTCAACTGTTAGATTTATATCCTACTTGTAACAGCTAAAAGCAGTAGCATGGCCCTTGCTCAAAATGAGAATAAAGTCTCTTCTTAACCCCCAATATGTGATTATTCATCTTAATATAGTCCTGTAAAAATGTGATTTACAATCAGACTTTGTACTTATGAGCATCACATTGCAGTCATATGATTGCAATTTGGATGCACGGCAACTGGCTTACATTTACTATTGGTTACAGTGCCAGTGATTGTGTGATCGTGTGATCGTGTTTTGCAAACTTTCCAGCTGGTTTCCGACATCAATTGGGGAAGTTGGATTCACTTAACAATTGTGCGATTTGCTTAACCGTGGTATAAATGATTTAAAAATGAGATCGGATCATGTGTAATGATTGCCTTGTAAGGCAACCAAAATTCCAATTCCAATTGTAGCTGTAAATAGCTTACTACCTAATTTAAATCTGATGCTTCTTTTTTCCACCTTTCCTATGGCTTAATGGACACTTTGTTTTGCATGTGGCTCTTGCAGAAGAATTTCTAGGTCCCAACATCACTCACCAACACCATAAGAATGAGAGAAGGAAGGAAGGAAGGAAGGANGGAAGGAAGGAAGGAAGGAAGGAAGGCCCAGAATTTTAATCCTAATGCTACATTTTTATTATTCATCAAGTATGCTATGTATTGTTGTTATTATTATTAGAATAGCAAATGTTTTATTAATAACATTAACCTAGGAAAAGTTTTAGATCTATGATATCTTGAAAAAGATAAAAAACATAGATATAAGCATTTTATTAACTTCTTAAGTACTGATATTTGTTTGGAACCTGCCTTGAATGTTGAATTCTATGCAGCACTAGGTACAATGTTCACGTAATTTTTTCCCAATAGAATATATTAAAGTCTATGTCACTATTTGTGAATAAGCTGTTTCATAGTTGTGGCCAATAGCTCACTTTTACAAAAAAAAAATCCCTTTGTATTTTTGTAAAATTTCCCTATGCGTTTATTTTGTTATGGTAAATAAATGACAAGTCATTGTTAAACTGTAATTTCTTTTGATTTATCACAGTTAATTTCATTTCTTTATTTCATTTTCTCTTCAGAGATTTTTACTCAAATACTATTAAAATTGCAATTTGCAAAATCCTTTGTTAATGATCATTTGAGTGACTCATTAGTAATTGGTTTCTTTCAGCTGAAAGTAATTGCTTTATAATCCTTAATGACATGAAAACTGAAATACATGTTTTGTAATATTCTTGTATTATGGAATATAGAACTTGGCATCCAAGGAGTCCTATATACAACCAAGCATTTTTTTTTTTTGGGTATCACCAGATTGCTTCCACCCATGGACGAATGATTGTAGCTTTCATGTTGGAAATAATGGGAACAGGAAAAACCTTAAATTCATAAAAGGGTACATACTTTGTTATTCCAGTGGTCTCTACTTAATTTTGAAATATGGAAATGTTCCAGTTCCTAAATGCGTATTTTTGTACTATTTATATGTTTCCAAAGTAAGGTTTTTAATAATTTCCTTGATGATGTGATGTTATTTTCTTTAAAGGATCAGGTTGTTCTTTATAGACAACTATGTTCTCGACAAGACCATTAAAACTCTGGTTCATAACTGCACTCTGAATGCAAAAACTTTTACTAGTGTGGGACATTTAATGGGCCCCCTTAATGAACTCTATATATTTAAAAGGCCCATTTCCTGTCTGAAGCTTAACAAAAACAGTAAAAAATGCTGCAGACTGAAAACTTCGGCTTTTGTTTAGTCTGGGGTTGAATTATTGATGTACTTTCATGCTCCATGAATGATTTTAGGACTATTTTTTTTCCTTTATATTGTATTTATCATTGACTCCTATAGCTGTGGCTCAGTTACTTAAGCACTGACTGAGCTTGTGTATGCCCTCTATAAAACCTATTGTGTAATCACATTTTTAGGTTTAGATATCTAATTTAAGTTCTCACTAACGTCAGGATCCAAAACACCATGGGGAAAATATACTTTTGTAACTCCTTCTTGTTCATCTGAGAATTTTTGTTTCAGATTGAGGAAATTACAGAAGAAAATTGCAGAGTGTTTGCTATCAATAGAGAGGATTTCTGATGTGTCAGATTCTATCCATTAGGTGATTGATGGCAAATGGTTATTGGGATCTATCATTAGTATCTGACTTACCGTGGTTTAACAAAAAAGGAAATATCATGATTCCCACTATCGCTTCATTAATTTACTGAAATGACAAATAGGTGAAGGTGTTTGGTGTGCAATTTTGACTTCCATTTGTTCCAAACAAATATTTGGGAAATAAAAAACAAATGCAAAACAAAAGTTTGATATTTATTTTTGGTAGTTACCCAGCATCTTTGCATCGCTACAACTTCAGGCTCTTTTGAAGGACTTTGCTGCTAGGAGCAAGAAAAGATTAGATGTATGGCAAATAAATAGATATCGTACCCACTTTTTATAATAGCCTTCCCATCATAGCGACCACTAGATTTGAAGATAATAGATCTTAGGTGGTTACCCTCCCTGTTAGCCCTCTGGATAATGATGTATAGGGGGAAGCTGTTTTATACCTCTAAGGCTAACCATTTATTCCACAGCAGCACAATCAGCAAAGAGTCCTTTGATGCCGTAATTTGTTGGGTTCCCAGTTAATGCCATGCCAAATTCATGCAAGTTACAATTTGGTTTATTGCCATTTTTGAACCCAGCAATGACCTACTTGTACATTTTAAAGACCTGAAGCATTGAGAGGGCCACGGGGACATAGACTGTCTTTGGAACATTGTGGTTAAGCTTTTGATCTTGGACTGTCACTTTGTCAACTCATAAAATATTTCTGTGGTCCTTTTAGAGCTGCCAACAAAAAGGGAGGGGGAAGCAGTGGGCAGCTTGCATTCCATAAATGTTTTCAAAGATAGTTTCTAGGTGACCAAAGTTTCTGCCACGCAAAATTCTAACTGGAGAGTATGATTNCTCAGAGTCAGCTACACCCAGGCAGCACCAGCATGTTTACTCCTAATAAATCTTCTTTAAGCTTTGGAAGTTTGGCTAGAGATTTATGATTTAAATGGGGGTAACTGGCGGAGCCCTGACACATTTACTGTTTTTACTCAATTCCCTGCTTCCCCAATTACAGAATAGCATTTGATTGGAATTGTGAAAAGCACCCTTTTTCCTACAGGGTGGCAGACATCCTGTAACATCTAGGGCTGCAGTAATGTTATTGGATGAGAAAAACGATGGAGGATGATAACCTGATTAAATAGTACTCATTTCTACCTAGGTAGATTGTGAAATTGTAAAAGTAAATATCTGAATCAGGGTTGGTTTTATTTATTATTTGGCACAATGATACTTGCCAAATTGAAAACTTGTATCAAATGTGAATTCATATTATTCTTTCGTATTATGCATATTATTATTTCATATAATTTGTCTGTTTATCTCATATTATCTCATTTTGTTGGTCTTAAAGTAGCATGCATGTTTGCAAGTATAATTATAAGCTTTTCCTAATGCACGTTCAATTTAATAGTGTATTGGCATAGTAACCCTTTTTTCTAATTGCTTTTTTAAAAGTGATAATTTGATTTTTGTATGTAATGGTTTTCCAAAGATAGATATTATTAAGGTGATGAGCAGCTCTGTTTGGCTTTATGCTTATCAGTAACCTTTACTCATAATATGATATTGTCTGAATATCTTATTTGGTTCAGCTTTCCTTAGCTCTGATGAAGCCTTAGGCTGCTGTTTCTTTGAGTTACTGATAATTTTTTTATCTGATTAACTGACACATTTAGTTGAAATCAACACAGCCCTTAGGCTGGCCATGGATTTAATTTAAAAAGTATCAAAGGTTTGCACTGTCTGCTTTTTAATCATCATGTTTATCAGGCAAAGAAAAAAAACCCAAAAGCACTATAGGGAGAGGGGTTATCTTAAGGAGCAGTAGCTTGGGAAATTGACAAAAACTACAAGGTAATTTACTGCTAACTTTCACTTTCATTAATATAACATTTCCCACTAATAATTACAGTACATGTAATATACTAATTAAATGGAAAGCATTGTCACTAATTTTCTTCTTGCTGATCTCAAAAAGTTGTATAACAAGAGGATTAAAAATCACATGTAGTTATACTGTTTTTAATTCGTAAGTCAATTGGGTAGCACATAGTATTTTAATAATACATTCTGTTAGTTTTTTAAAAAAAATAAAATTCCTTAAATTGTCTATATAGAGTTTTTGGTCCCTCCTACTTTCTCTTTAATATATTTTAAGTAAAACCATGATCAATAGGGCATTTAAATTTTTACTTAAGTGAGCAACATTCATTTATGAACAGATATTAATTTTAGCATACATTTCTGTGGTACAACGGTCATATTTTGGCAAAAAGCCAAGGGTAAAATAATATTTTGAGTAGAATTTGTTCAAGGGAGTAGTTGTTTGTTTTTCATTGGAAGTAAGAACAGCATTACTGAGGTAAAGAGATGCACAAAGTGATAAAGCTGCCCTTATTTTATTCTCTATGTGCAATGAATTTAACTATAACTTTAGTGGTGGCAATTCTTTTGCCACAAATTAATGCCTCCCTGACAGCATTAATTGGATGGTTGAATTAGTTCTATTCTGGCATTCTTAAGTACAGGTAACCCTCAATGGAGCCTTCCCATTATGGTCGTAAGTCATGATACCTGTAAAATGGCTCATTCATGTGACTGATCCAATACAATACCTTTTTTGGCAGCCGTTAAGCAAACCAATTAATCACTAAGGGATGGTTTTGCTAAAACTTGGCAAAAATATAAAATACAGTCACATGGCCATAGGAAATTGCCATAAATGCAATCCATTGGAACTTTAGAACTGAGCTGTTAAATATCCCAGTAGAAGTCTGTTGTAATTTTGAATGGTTGCTAAGCCACCAGTCATGAGTCCAGAGCTAACTGTATAGTTGAAACCAATTACGTTGCCTCTGAACAATGTCAAATTCCTGCTTAAAGACAAGAAAGCAGTGTGTTGTTATCCATACCTTGCCATAAAATAGAAGGCTTCTACAGCCATCTTCAAAGAGACACATTAATATGTGCAGGAAAAGTAACCTTCATGTGTCAAGATGTGTCATGGTATAAGGAAATATACGTCTGTGCTCGGAAGAATGTTGACATCGTGTAAGCAAAGCTTGGGAGGAGAGGCTTATCAGGGATGGAAAATAAAAATACAAACTCTAGTCACTGTCAGTGACCTCATGGACATTTCTATAAAGATTTCTTGGCAACAAAAGGAAGTATTTTACTCTTCCTGTCATTCTTTTTTCTTTAACTTTTTTGGTGTAGTATTCCTTGTTGAGCTCCCATTCAAGTCTGACTAACTAAATCTGTCAAATTAGTTTTTTGACATCAGAAAAGACCAGTGAAGGGCCAAGTAATTTTGCAATATATTTTGCAAGCTGGTGCCAAATAAGCAGCTAGACTGACAGTTGGGGAAACCCATTATATGCAGTTACCCTGGGCCTGAGATTGCTGTACTGGCTACCATGAGGCTTGTAGGCCCAATTCAACAAGATGGTGGCTCTGAGATACTGTATATGTGTTTATTTCTCTCTCGCACACATAATAAATCAAAGATTAATTTGTTCATCTAGATTTCCCAGGATTCTTTGTAGTTGATCTAGCATCTGTATCTTTCACTTTTCATTTTTCACAGTAAGTCTTACACAAATGTGAGTTTAAGTGATAGTTACAACTTTTAACATTTGATATATTGCTTCTCATACAAGTGGCCTAATAAAACTATAGACAACATCAAATAAACCACAATACAGCAGGCAAAACGTTTGTTCCATCTGTCCTTAATTATTATGATACCTTTCCTGGACTCTGTAGAAACTATAGCCTTCTCATTCTAAATATGTTACCATTTGCATATTGAAGCTCACCCACAATAGTTCTTCAGTCTTTAAGGACAGCTTTGAAGGGAATATAAGGACCTGTAATTGGAAGAGGAGACAAGCAAAAACCATCCCCTTGGACTGTAATGTACACTCTCCAATCTCACCCACAGAAAATCACTTCCTGAGAACTCAGATCTTTATGGCAGAAAACAATACAAAGGATATGTGATTATAAGCATCTACAGGGGACAAAGAGAGGTTAGTGACATCACATGACATCAACAAATTATGCAATTATATATAACATCATTGTAGCTCCTGTGTGACAGCTGCTTCGGTAATGCCCAATGCATTTGAGGTGGTATAAAAATCATGTTAAACAAAAAAAAAAAATGAAGAACACTGGATGCTTTTGGAGGAAGCAAAATTCAAGAAATACCACAGATTGTTTCACATATTTTTCAAAATGCAGTTTTAAAGAAGGTTGTTTTATCTAGTGTTCAAGAATTACTATGATTTGTGGTGTTCGATGTGTATTATATTTAGTATGGATGCCATATATTTCACCTTTGAATAAAACAGGAAGTAGGATTTTATTTCTTGATTACTTCAACAATAGTTTAAGAAAGATGCTTTGAAAGATTCCTATTAGTGAATTCTCCATCAAAATACTGTTGACCATGCTACACAAATAATATGAGAGCTTTGGTGGCTCATTATGTTGCATTTGTCAAAGCCCATTTGATTGTGCTGCCATTCTTAATCTCCATTTCTGCCTCTTCAAAAGCCAAGTCTCCCTATAGCAATTTTTTTTTTTGCTTTCTTGTGGGTCTTTCCTACATTTCTTCTTGCTTTTTCTTTCCCCTCTGGGGACAGGCTTCCTGATACCTGAGTCTTCTAGTGACTTGGGAATTCTCCTGCACTCTAAGCGTTTTCTTTCTTACGAAGGCTAGAAGGCAAGGGCACTTGTTAAGTAAAGTTCTAGATACCTGAAGCAGTCCCTCTCATTGTTGTACACACCGCAGACTTTCTCTGAAATCAATATAGCTGGAGGCTTTTTGTTCTTGGTTAATGAGAATTTCATTTGTCATTAATGTACATTTGAAGAGACAGAATTCACCCTTGTCCTTACTTTTCATCCTGTCTTAGGAAAGGGGGATACAGAGAAAGTTCAGAACTTGAGAATGTATTCCTTCATGGCAGGAATAAATAACATCAGATTAAAATAAGTTAAGCTGTAATACAGGTAGTCGTCCAATTACCATCACAATTGAGCTCAACATTTCTGTTGCTAAGTGAATTTTGTTAAGTAAATTTCACATTTGTTAAGTGAATTTTGTCCCATTTTATGATCTTTTTTGCCACAGTTGTTAGTTGAATCACTGCAGTTGTTAAATTAGT
>AZIM01002929.1:168263-197449 GCA_000516915.1 Ophiophagus hannah | reverse complement strand
GCTTGGGATAAATGGTATAATTGGATTAAACAGAAAAAAACAGGAATTTAAAAGATATATATTTGATGAATATTTGATGAATGGAGTAGTTAAGAATGTTTACTGAATAAGAAATGAAGAGTAGTAAAATTATTATCAATGAAAAAAAAACCACACTGTCTTAGTTGATAAGTATATGTTTTATATGGTTCACATGTTTATTTATATTGTATTGGTATATATTGATTTTGTCAACAATGTTAAGTTGTATTTGACGTATTGTATATACTGTTTTGTTTGTTTGTTTTTTTAATTGTTAATAAAGTTTTTTCTAAATAATTTTTTTTTTAAAAAATAAAAACATCTGAATAGAAAGATAGTACTGAAGAAGGGATTGTTTTACCCATTGGGAGTGCACAGTTTAGTTCCCTCTCCTTTTTACTGGCTGCAGCATTCATTCTGTATCTCATGCCTTAATAGATGGATTCCACAGAATATGACATATGTAACTGATGCAGAAGCAATGCCATTCTGGGAGGAGTTTTTCTCAGGGAAAAACCAAAGCATACATTCAAATTATTAAAGTTACAAGAACACTTTTTGGCATGCTACAATATAATTGGCTAGTATGATAGTGTAGTTTATTAATTCAGTATAAATATATTTGTATGGTTGCTGCATCTTAAAAACCTGTTCTTGAGTGTATGAACATGTGTGCAAGCTGAAGGCCAACCTTATAATCAAAACCTTTGATTGCATGGTTGTGATCTCCATCTTGACTTTTTTTTTTGGCTTTGCCTGTAGAGCCTGTCCTGGATCCTAACACTCTGTTATACAGTGAAAAACTAAGCATTTAGGATTCTGCCCCCTGAGTTTGCTTGCCCAGTTCATGACAAAGGTAACAGAGCTGATCCTTTTCATATAGATAGTCCTCATTATAGCTTTGATGGAGCTTGCTCAATCATAAATCATAATCGTCATAAAGCAGATTGTTTATGATCAAGCTGATTTTTAAACATTTTTGCCATATATCATTAAGTAAATCATTGTTATTAAGTGAATCTTCAGTAATTAAATAAACATTGTGGTCAGTAAGGTAAACAATTATTCATTTAGGAGCATATTTGAAAAAAAAAAAAACCAGAATAAATTCCAGGTTTGGCAAAAATGTTGTAAGTATAGGCACATGACCTATGCTATAAATGCCCACAAATGTGGGCCAGTTCCCAAGCACCCAAAGTATGGCCACATGACCATACAGGGGCCCCAGTTATCAAAACTTTGGAACTGGTCATAAGTACCTTTGGGAGGTTCGCTTTAACTTCAAAAGGTCACTAAGCAATAGTTGTCAATTGAAGACAACCCATAATTGAAAACTGAAAGCAGCTAAGAAATACAAATAAGTATTGCACAAGCAAGGACTTTCATCTTTGTAGTCTGCACCTTTATTTAAAGTTTAATCCCACAGATATAGGAATCGTTGCTACATTATAGAATGGCAGCATATTTTTAATAGGGCAGCATAGCATAGGGAATTGTTTTGTAATTAATTTCATTTTACGAAGTTGGCAACTCTAATTTGTGATTTGCACCTCAGCTTACATAAGTTAAGATTCTCCATTTGTCTTCCCTGAGATGACTGCATTAAATGAATTCTGGTTTTCTTCAATCTCACAGGGATTTTTATAGTAGCAGTCACCCGGGAATCCAGCTGTTATTTCTAGGGCAAGAGATGAGAATCATATGCATGCCTTGCATTAAAGCCCAGGATGAATGTACATGCTGGGAAATAATATAACAAACGAGGGGGGGGGAATAGCATTGGCAGGAGAATAGCAACTTGTTTGTTCTCAGGCCTGTGAGCAACAATATTAAGATGGATATCTGTCAATAATCTGGCTATGTTGACCTACTAACTGGATCCCTAATGCCAAGGGAAGGGAAAGGAAAGGGAAAGGAGTCATGAAAGCATTCAGAAAAGCACACAATGAGATGATTTCTCCCTGCGTCCTTGGCTGATGCTGTTGTAGTTAATTAACCTCTTTGATTTATAAGAAAAGAAAAAAGGAATAGGATTTTTTGTGGACTGAAGAAGATGGAATGGACTTCATGTCCTTTATTTCCAGCATAGTGTTAGTGACCTGGCTTTGGGACTAAAGGGCTATCTATCACTTTTTATTCTCTCTAATCCTCCCGCCCAACCTTATGATTAGGGTTAAAAACAAACCTAGTAATAGTGATTTTTCAGGAAGAAGCACCACATGACAGTATCCAGCTTGACAAATAAGAATTACCGGAACACTAAAAAAAAAATCTTGGTCACTTCTTAGAATATTCCACTTTCAGTTGGTCTCCATTCAGTACACAATAAATGTCAAAACATGGCAGGTGAGCTAAGTCTGTATTTCTGCACCACCTTATTCTGTCACTGTATACTGTATATTTTTCTGGCTTCCATGTTTCAGCTATTCTTAAATGTAGCACCTAGAAGCCAATACGTTTCCCTCTCCCCCGCCCCATGATGAGCAAACAGCAACTTGTTTGGGGGATATCTCTATGTATGTATTACAGAGAAAACAAGATTTATTAAGAAAACAGCATGAAGCAAATGATTAATTTTACTGACATCTGTATTATTTTTTTAAAAAGTTCAGTAATGTTTGCATAGCTTATTCTATTTTTCAGAATTAGATAAAGATTTTCAGCTTGAAACTTAAGCTGCTATGCAGTAATATTAAAAATCAGCCTGATTCATTTATATTTTTATTTATGTTAAAATATTTCTAGAATACTTACAATATGCAAGTAGTCCATTGTATATTCAGTTGCTTAACAACTATTCAAAGTTACAACAAACTCCCCCAAAGTACTTACTGCCAATTGCTACCCTCCAGTCACATGACTGCATTGGGTGCTCAGGAAGTGGTTACATTACAGCTGCTTGCAGTGTCCTGCAGTCACATGACCACAATTTATGATGTCTTTTACTAGAAAAAGAAATTCATTTCTGGTTTCCAGCAAAAAATATTCATTTCACACATCAGGTTGCTTAATAACTGCAGTGTTCGCTTAAGAACTCATGGTTTAATGACTTCATGGCCACTTTATAACTGCCATGTTTGCTTTACAACTCTTAAACACCATTGTAAAAAAAGTCATAAAATTGGGTCAGTTACCCACTACCTTGATTTATGACTGTAATTCTGAATCAATTACACTTCTAAGTTGAGTACTACCTGTAAATAGCTCTATGAACAAAACACAGGAAGTCCTCATATAGCAACTATAACTGTGACCAGAATTTTCATTGCTAAATGATGCAGTCATAAAGTGTGATATTATGTGGCCATGCTGCTAAGCAACAGCAGTTCCCAGTTACTGTCATTAAGCAAGGATTTTATGTAACTTCAACTTCTGATTTCCTGCTGACTTCCCCACTGATTTGTGGGAAGACAAGCAGGCAAGTTTGCAAATCATGGACATGTGGCCATAACACATTGCAATAGTTGGAAATCTGGCCTGGTTTCCAAATGCCCAGATCATTATTATATAACTTTGATACCAAAATTTCAAGGACTGCTCATAAGTACCACTCATTCAGCATTGCCACAAGTTCACATGATCACTGAACAAGTGGGTGTTAAGCAGGACCACCTGCTTAACAAACATGATAAACACAACTGTACACTAGCTTGCAAAATATTCAGCAGAGCATTTAATATCAGGACGTGCCTAAGCAAAGAGTTGTATCATTAATAAAAATAACAGAAAACATATAGTAAAGGAAAAGTGCTCACTTGCAAGAAGCATTGCCACTAACTGATAAATTCTCCCTTGATTTATTATTGATTTATCAGATTTATTCTATCAAAATATATTGTTGTTTGAGCACCAAAAATATAACAATGTTTTGATTAATATGAACTTTCATTTAGAGAATTTGAAAGCCTAGATCTTAATTTATTAACAAAATGATTTTCTTCCAAGAATATTCCTTGCTATGATCCAGATAATTTGTATGACTCTGATTCATGCCATTTATAATTTATTAAAGGATTAATCATAATGTTCTCAGCAATTTCCCTTCTTAATTGTTTTCTCTAATTATTTTGTTTTATGACCGTAAACTGAATAAATGAAATGAAATGCTTCTTCTGTACTGCTTTGCTGTCCTGGACAGATACCTCCTGTTGCAAAGATGATCCAAAAGCATACAGAATGATTCCCTCTGTCGGGCTCCGGGTGCTTTTCGACCCGTTTGGAGCCCGACACATCAATGGGGTGTGAGGGGTTGCTGATGGCAGGCTGTAGCCGCCCAGGAGACCGGGACTAAGCACCAATTACCTGGCGATCTGGCACAAAATCTATTGGAGCTGCTGCAAAATGGAAGGGCACACACACACTCACAGCCAAGCTGGACTAATGAAGTCGGCTGCAAGGAATGCCAGAGGTGGAATGCGTGGGGGAGCATGGAGGTGACAGGATAACCTAGGAGAGAAATAGCATGGAATAGGGAGTTTTGGGTAGCACAGGGTTATAGAAATGGGGATGTGATAAGGGAAGGGAAGTGGGAGTGTGATAAGTGAGGCAGAATGACGGGCAGATATTAGGAAGTGTGGCTTTAACCACTCCGGGCGGATGCTGGATAACCTAATGATGGATTACGGGGTGATGAAGAGGTATTTAAAGCGCTGAGAGAAGCTAGCTCTCAGCGCTGGCTTTTCATGGATTGTCTGTTCATGCTGCTGTTTAATCTGAGTGCTCAAAATAAAGCAGAAACATGACTGCATCAAAGTGTGAGTACTGTTTGCTTTGTGAGTAACTGCTCAGGAGTTCAGAGGCAGTTGAGAGAAAGCCAGAGCTCATTGATCTGTGTATGTATTGAGGGTGGTGGTGAAGGATGGCAGAAGGAATGGATCCAAGTTGTTTGGAAGGAGAGGTCGAGGCAGACGAAGCTGTGGAGGTATTGTAAGATGGCTTGGAGCGATTGGAGGTGGAAGAAGAGAAATCCACCCCAGGTGATATGCAGTGGGTGGTCCATCCAAAGGCTTTAAG
This sequence comes from Ophiophagus hannah, assembly GCA_000516915.1. NCBI lineage: Eukaryota > Metazoa > Chordata > Lepidosauria > Squamata > Elapidae > Ophiophagus > Ophiophagus hannah. The sequence goes on along the minus strand of AZIM01002929.1, from coordinate 192,415 downwards.
AGCTTGCAAAGAAGTACGCCTTAGTTTACCCAAACTGGCCCTGGACCAGGACCAGGACAGTTGAAAGACTGGCGGGGTACGCAGGTGGCCTGAATGGGAGGAAATTGGTTGGGTGGTATCTGGTAGTGAAACTCTTGACATGCTCTGACTGCAATTTGGGGAAGTGATGGTGCAGGAACCTCCTTTATCTTCAACAAAGTGGACAGAACGCAGACAAAGTGTAGCACTCTCAGTAATCACTAAAGGTTGCTTAAATAGCTCTAGCCGGAAGGTGAAAGTCAGTAGAGGGTTGGACTGATATGATTTGCAGTCTAGATGCGCCCATGATATGATGGGTTCCTTGACACTACCATCTAGGGCTTAGGGGGACCCTGGTAGGTGAGACTCTGGCAGAATCTTGGAACAGGGCCTCGTAGGGCCACAACCAGGGAAATGGGGTCCTCCCCCCTTACATGCCACCTTTGATGGGGATCCTGATAGGGTAGCAGTATTCCTAGCCCAGATCATTAACCATATAGACTTCTATGGAAGGTATTACCCCTCCCAATGGGCTATGGTGGTAGCTGTTATGGAGGTGTTAGATGGAGCGGCTGGAGAGTGGGCTGCGGATTTACACCGAGAATAGTCCCCCGAATTGGCTGACATTGGTCTCTTCTTGTCAGCCTTATGGTCCCAGTTTGAAGATAACTCCAAGGGACAACAAGCTGAAGAGGACTTGTTGGCTTTAAGGCAAAGGGAACGGCCGGCAAGGGACTATGTCAGTGAGTTTCATTGGCAGCTGGCCGGCTTCATGCCTGGCCGGAAAAACTGTTGATACATCTGTTTAAAGAATGCCTGGACTGCGAATTGAGCCAGGCCTGTTTGTACAGGGGCCTATCACAGAGACTGCAAGACTGGTATCAGATGGCTATTGAGCTGGATTCTGGTCTAAGGTGGTTACGAGCCTGAGGAGATGGTGGGTCAGGGATTAGGCGGGGACCTACCAACCAAGCAATCTCTCCGAGTAGCACTAGCCCTCCATCTAGGGGCCCACAAGGTCACGGCTCATTTAGGTGCTTTCAATGCAATAGACAGGGACATAGGGCGGTGGACTATCCTATATTGCCGTTGGGAGTGGGACTATGTCTAGCAGAAACCACCACTCCAAGACCTACACAAGGAGGATCTTTTCGTGGCCGAGTGGACAGAGGTGCCTGGCAGGCAGTAGAAAGATCAAATGGTGCAAGTCAATTACATACTAACACCTCTATGGACAAATCAATAGAGGAAGATCCCACATTACCCAGATGTTCTGGGCTACCTGAGGGTGACATTTGGGAAGAAGGATCCGAGGACAATCTGATGGTAAGTATGCCCATCTGCCCATTCATCATACCAGTCTTATTACATAATAAGTGGACAAATCAGGTTGCAGAACTTGGAGCGTTGATTGATTTGGGATGTACCAGGTGTTTGGTAACACAGGTGGTGGGGGATACATTAGGGTTGCGGGTTATACCATTGACCATCCCAATCAGATTCAAACAAGTGGATGGGTCCACATTAGGTAGTAGTCCAGCAACACATAGAACTGAACCTGTGAAATTGGTGATGGGTGAGCACTGGCTTTCATTTGTGGTGGTTCAACATATGACAGAGGCAGTGATACTTGGTCTGGCCTGGTTGGATAAGTGGAAAGCTACCATATGGTGGGAAGGAGGGTTCAGGAAGCTCCAACTGGTGGTGGGACCTTATCCAATAGAAACAGATAATGTTAAAACACGGTCGGGAAGACCAGTAGAACCACTAACCGTTAAAGCTGCATATCCATTGGAATATAAGGAATTGGCTGATGTATTTAATGAGAAGGGCAGTGACATTTTACCACCACATAGGCCAATTGACTCTGCCATCGAACTGCTCCCGGGAGCAAAGTTGCCTAAACCTCATATGTATTCAATGACTCAAAAAGAACTAGAGGAAATGCACAAATACATTGACAAAAACTTATCTCGAGGGTTCATTCAGCCAGGCCATTCACACATAAAGGCCCCTGTATTGTTTTGGGAGAAGAAAGATGGGGGGGCTGAGATTGTATGTTGACTTCTGAGAATTGAATGCTGTCTGCTTGGAACCATTGTACCCACTACCACTTATGAAGGATCTTCTATCCACATTGGCTAAAGGGCAGGTATTTACAAAGTTGGATCTACACAAGGCATATTATTGGGTATGAATCAAGTTGGGAGATGAATGGAAGACAACTTTCAATTGCCCGCTTGGTAGTTACCAGTTTAAGGTCATGCCTTTTGGTCTGCAAGGGGCTCCAGCTTCCTTCATGCAGCTGATTAACAATGTGTTGCATGAACATTTATATCGAGGAGTTCTCGTCTACCTGAATGATATATTAATATATCCTAATAATATGGAGGAGCACATGGAATTAGTAAGGACTGTACTTCGAAAGTTGCTGGACACTAAATTATATGTTAAATTGTTGAAGTATGAATTCCATCATATGAGACTATTTGGGTTATAGAATTTCAGGTGATGGTGTTGAGATGGATCCACATAAGGTACAGACTATATTGAAGTGGGAGTCACCTACGACACGAAAACAACTGCAAAGTTTTCTAGGCTTTGCCAATTTTTATCGGCAGTTCATTCCCTTATTTGCATCCATTGTGTTACCCTTAACCAATTGGTTGAGGATGAAACATTTTGGAATAACCAAACTAAAACCGAACCAACACCTAGAGTGGACTGAATCGTGTCAAGATGCATTTGATAGGTTAAAACAGTTGTTTGCTAACAAATCTGTATTGAAACATCCGGACCCCATGTGGCTGTTTGTAATACAGGCAGACGCAAATGACGTGGCTGTGGGTGCAGTTTTATTGCAATGGAATGATCAAGGGATATTACAACCTTGTGCCTACATGTCCAGAAAATTAAGCCCGATGGAAAGAGACTGGGCGATTTGGGAGAAGGAGGCCTTAGCAGTCTGTTGGGCATCAGTCACCTGGCAGCATCTGTTAGAAGGTGCACAGTCTCCATTTAAAATATGGACAGCCCATAAGAACCTGGAAGCATTACAATCACCCAGGAGACTGTTGCCCAAACAGGTTTGTTGGCTGTTGTATTTCCGGCGATTTAACTTCAAATTGAAATATGTTCCAGCAGGCAGGAACTTCCTAGCAGATGTGTTATCATGCCTGCCACAATATAAAAGTCAACGAGAGTATGTAATACAGTTGATAATACCACAGCCAGATGTTGTACAGTCCCTAACAACCAATATTATGACACCGGATTTGCCGGACATGGTAGCCCATAACCAATGGCTACTGGAACACAAAACCCAATGTGAAATGTGAGATGGGATAGCCTGGAGAGGGGATAAAATGTATGTACTGGCATCAGTCAGGGCTCTAGTACTAAAATGATGTCATAATGCCAAACAGGCTAGACATTATGGGTTCTTAAAGACTTAGCAAAACAGTAGTTCTGGTGGCTGTCTATGAGACATGATATAGAAACCCATATAAAACAATGTCCAGTGTGTGCTATCACCAAAATATGTCCCGGAAAACCTTTGTGCTTACTATAGTCTGTCACTGATCCTAATCAGCCATGGCAGGATATTGCCATGGACTTCATAGTAGATTTACCATCTAGCCATGGGTATACTGTTATTTGGACAGTGATAGATTTATTTTCTAAACAGGAACACTTTATTTTGTGTAAGGGGTTACCATCAGCTAGGAAGCTATCAAATATGTTTATCAAACTTGTATATAGACTACATGGCGTACCACGCCGTATTATTTCAGATACAGGGGTACAGTTTACTGCTCGGTTCTGGAGTGAATTCCTACGGTTGATTGGATCTGCACAAGGATCGAGTATGGCGTACTACCCCAGTATGAATGGTGTGGCAGAACATATGAATGCAGCCATTGAGTGGTATTTACGTTGTTACATCACATATCAGCAAACAGAGTGGGCAGAACTCATACCATATTCTGAAGTGGCTTCCAACAATACGGTGCATAAAAGCACAGGATATACCCCCTTCCGGGTAGTACGTGGACTGGAATTTGTGCCCATCTCGGAAGGGTCCCAAATATCCCAGGATCCCACTACAGCAGCAACCTGGGCTATGAGCATACCAAGCACTTGGAAAGGCATACAAGAAACATTAAATGAAGCTGCCAAAGTGTACAAAAAACAGGCTGATAAAAAACAGACAGATCACACACCGTTCAACATCGGGGATTGTGTATATTTATCAACTAAGTATCTGAACATGGGGTTGCCATGTAAAAAATTGGGCCCTAAATATATTGGTCCTTTCTCAATAGTACGGGTAGTAAATCTGGTGACTGTCCAATTATGGTTACCCTCACAATTTAAACAAGTCCACCTGGTGTTCCACAGTAGTTTGCTGAAACCAGCTACTGGGATGGACCTAGAAGCAGACACCCCAGGGCCTGTGCAGGATGACCATTATGAGGTAGACTGTATCCTTGATACTCGCCAACAGAGGGGCAGACTTCAATACCTACTTAAGTGGAAAGGATATCCTGTTGATGAGGCATCCTAGGTGGATCACGAACATATGGCAGCTCCACAATTACAACACCGCTTCCATAAAACATATCCCACTAAGGCGGGTGGGAGAGGGGAATGTCTTGGCTATCTATCTCATGTCGGTGCATTTTGTCTTCCAGACAGATCCATGGTAGAGGGGGCCACATGTTGGGCTCTGGGTGCTTTCTGACTCATTTGGAGCCCGACACATCAGTGCGAGGGGTTGCCGATGGCTGGCTGCAGCCACCTAGGAGACCTGGACTAAGCACCAATTATCTGGCGATCTGGCACAAAATCCATCAGAGCTCCTGCGAAATGGAAGAGCACACACACACAGCCAGGCTGGACTAATGAAGGTGGATGCAAGGAATGTGGGGGTTGGAATGGGCGGGGGAGTACGGAGGTGACAGGATAGCCTAGGAGAGAGATAGCATGGAATAGGTGGTTTTGGGTAGCACAGGGTTATAGAAATGGGGGTGTGATAAGGAAAGTGAAGTGAGAGTGTGATAAGAGAGGCAGAATGATGGCCAGATATTAGGAGGGTGCGGCTTTAACCACTCTGGGTGGATGCTGGATAACCTAATGATGGATTACGAGGTGATGAAGAGGTATTTAAAGCACTGACAGAAGCTATCTCTCAGCGCTGGCTTTTCATGGATTGTCTGTTCATGCTGCTGTTTAATCAGATTTCTCAAAATAAAGCAGAAATGTGACTGCATCAAAGCGTGAGTACTGTTTGCTTTGTGAGTAACTGCTCAGGAGTTCAGAAGCAGCTGAGACCCTCACTGATTTACTATCATAAACTAGAATTTCTTAACTAAATGTTTGCCCTGCAGTTATTGATCTTTGTATTTTAAACCATTTATTAAGGGTGAATATAGTAACAGGCAATTTCTTGTTTAACTTTTGATTTACTATTGGAACTTCCTAGTTGGTTATCTCTCAACCAACTAGTGACTCACCTGTTTTAATGTGTGTTCAGAAATTATTGATAGTTTAATGAGTGTCTCTGTAAATCCTTTTAGAACTTAGATTAAATATTATGTATTGATGTGCTAGATGCCACCATGAATAGTATGAATAGTCTCAAAGGCTGTGATTTTCCAGTAGGCTTCTCCTTTGCTTCTTAGCTTTCAAAGCCTAGTCAACATCACCCCCTCCCCCCAGTCCTTGTAAAATTTCAATTTAATTAGCACTGTTAGAGTTTTAAATTTGGGACTGAATATATGTAGGCTTTGCTAATTATCCTTTTATATTTTTCCCCTGTGGCAATGGCTTTTTCCTCCTAACAAGTGACAGTAAAAAGGGTTAGTCGGTTTAAACACTAGTCTGAAACCAACCTCTTTGAAGAAAAGTTGCATGTAAGTTTAAATTTACAAGTTGCCCAATTTTCCTCTAAAATGTAAAAATATAATTGCTAGATATAAAGTGTAATTTCAATCTGAAAAAAAAAATGCATCAAAATTTAATGTGTCTACAAGACCAAACCCTTTAAGGGATTGATTCAAACCCATTGAAATACATGGAGGCTGGTAAAACAAATGACTGTACTGATATAACAGAATAAATGGATGCAATCATTCTGAAATTTGTGCAAATTTCATGCTTCCAATCTGTTAATTGTGTTTCTGCTAAGCTTTTGGCAGTTTGCTGCTGTTCCAGCTCTGAGAAAACAGACTTTAGAAAGGTAATGGGAAAAAGTAAATATTGCTTGAAAAGCCACTCTATTGCTGTGAAAGGACAGCATCTTATTAAATTTTATATGTGTGATTGAAGTGTTGTGAAACCCAAGCACTTTCTTCTTTAATTAAACATGACCATTTCTTCCTTTTAAGAAGAAAATGTCAACTTAGAAAAAAATAGAATTAAAATTAATTATTCAGATCTGTCATTCAGGCAGTAGTATAAGGCTGCACTTAAAAAATAGTTTATGTTAAATTTATTCAGCCTGTGATTTAACAAAGAACAAAATAGATTTAGAGGAGGACAGGAACCATAGCACAGTAGGAGAGTTAATGCTGTTTATATGAAAGGTTGCTGTTCACTTCCTAGCATCCCAGTGAAATATACTTGTCAGATGTTAACAATTCATTGCCATGCATGGTAAGGCAGAAAGCATAGAATGAATACAAGTGTGCTGCAATTTTGCATTTTTTACTTTCCATCTCAAGTCCACCATACAGCCAACATTTTGATTTGGGTAATGTAATAATTGCCAAGATATGTGTAATCAGTGCAAGGAATAGCCAAAAATAAAACAAAATAAAATTTGATGATGGTACACATACATAAATGAATGAAAGCTTTTTAGCTTATCATATCATGCACAAATGATATCTAAAAAGACCCAAAGGATTATTTTCTCTCCAGGAAAAGCAATCTTTAGTATCACTGAATTTAATCCTTGCCAATTTGAAATATCAGGCCTATTTAATGTTATTGAATAGGTGGGCAATATATGGCTTTATGTAGTTATTCTTAGGCCTCAGTTTTCATAATCTCACAGTATTGGCCACACTGATGAGACCTTGAATTCAAGACCATCTGTTCTATAGTCATGTTTTTTGTTCATTTTTCTCCACCTAAGTGATCAGGTTCAGCTTTGGAAGTGGTCAGTTTGGATACTTGCTTGGAAACCAAACACAGTGAGATGTTGAGCTGAATTTCTTTGTACAGTTTTGAGTGAATTGCATGTGGTAAATTAGTCACCAAAGCAAAGAAACAAATCCCAGAAGTTTCCAACTCTTATTTCAATACCCTAAAAATTGGGTATACATTACAAATATAATTTTTAACAATATTCTTCAAAGTATATTTGGTTCGTCTATTTTTAATTTAAGGTTATTTTACCAAGATTTTCTTGTTGTTTTTGTTGTCTAATTTCTAACCAGCTTTTTGTTGACAAAAGTCAGGATAATTCTTGATTTTGTTAGGGTTCTAGTTTTGGATTTTTAAAAAATATATTGTACAAGTTGTACAATTTAGCAGCGCTAGAGCCAGGTGCATCCACAATGTGTGGGGGTGTATGTGGATATTTGTAAAAAAAAAAATCAAGGTGACAGCTTCAGTCATGCAATCATGATGGGCATCATGAACAGAAACACCACCTGATGCCCCAATAGTCAGGATAGCATTTATTGCAAAGATGGTAAGCCTAGGATAAATTGTGATAATTATATGCCCTAGTAGTTCCTACCCTTAACTTCCTGTTCCTACCCATATTGCTTCCATAGCTAACCAACCAAATGCTTATTTTCCAGATAATTTCTTTCCCAGCCTCTTGCCAATGGCCATACAGGTTGGAGTTAGTGAGAACTGGTCTCAGACATGTTGCAAAATGTTATTTTCTTTGATGATGCAAAAAAAAAAAGAAGGTATCTCCCAATAGTTGTACTAGATGGCTCTGAAGAGAAATATATTCAAAACGTATTTCCTCTCAACGCACAATTCTCCAGCAACATCAAGTAAAGCAGAATTTAGCCTCTGGCAATGATTTTGCTCATCTCAGTTGAACATGTAATCATTCTGAATATATACAGTGAAATCCTTTGGTATTAGCATGGCCATTAAAAAGGGGAAAGGAATGCATAACTCATTTTTGTGATCTTTCCCATTTGGAAATCATGTAGTCTAACTAGCATGACACCCTAGATGAATAATTCCTTCAGAGGAAAGGATGATCTTCCATGCTATCTTATAATCATAGAGATCAATTCAGGAAGCAATATAATGAGAACTAGTCGCAGAGACAAAATGAAATCAATTCTACATTCTTTATATTTAGAAGGACAGGTGTTGACTTCCAGTGTAATGGGATGGAAACTAAGTAATTAAACTAAAAATAGAAGAGAACAAAAGTTAAACATGGAGGAACTACACCAAGCATTTGGAAGGTATAAAAAACTCCACCAGTCTATATTACCAAACCCATGCATTAAGCCAGCTGAAAAATCTGAGCTGATGCACTTATAAAAACAGATAAAAATCACCATTGTTTCTTCAACATTTGACAAAGTTAATAGGAGTAAATGGAAATTTTCTAAAAGACTTTATTCATACATTAGATCAAGCTTAAGACAGAAAGATAAATAAGAGAAAATACAATAGAAGTTATGGATTAGCATTTAGCCTATATGATCCAGACACGAGTTGCATTAACAATCTTTTAAAAAGAAAACTTAGGATGGATTTATACAAGAACAATTCTCACAAGCTTATGGGACATAACTTAGGCTACCCCCTATAAATATAAACAAGTGAATGATGCAACAAAATATTGCAGTGAGAAAATATTCAGTGTTCCGTTAATCATTTTCTCTAGAATCTCCTATTAATTCTAGTTTTTTTCTGCTACAAAACTGTGTTTATGGCAGTTGAGCATACCTAGTAATTATCTGGGAAATATAACTGCTTAGATTTTGATTTTATTTTTGACTGTCAACAATCTCTCTCTCTCTCTCACACACACACACAGATTATTATCTCTAGGTTAGACTACTACAGAGCATTTTAAATGGAGTCGTTTTTAAGACTTTTCAGAAGCATCATTAGGACAGTCTGTTGGCAGGTGAAACCAATCCTGCAAGCATAGCATTGGCTCACAATAGACTTCAAATATTTTTTTTACAGCTCAGCATTCATATATCCCTAATTTAATTTCTTTCAAATAAAATCAACCCATCAAATGTTTTTGATCCTAAATAAAGGTATAATCCCTATCCAGAACTATTCCAGGTAACATCCTCTTTTTTTAGAAAAGCAGTAAAGGCTGAGCCTTTTTGCAGAGCTTTTCAATTTCTATTTTTTTATTTAAAGCATTGTCACTGGATAATAGATGCTAAATGGATTATTGGTTTTATCATTTTTGACTAGTATTAACTGTTATTGATTTTATTTGGATATATTATTAATTGGCATGCATTTTTAGGAATTTGATATTTCAAATCTGTCTGTCATCTATTTCTATCATCTATCTTCTATTTCCATCCATCCATCCATTCCACCAAACCTGCTCTATGTATGTTTTTCAAAGGTGCTCCTTTGATACAAAACTGACTAATACTTATATTTAAACTTTGCAGAATTTGGAATGAGAAATCTCATTCAGCAACCCAAGCTTTGCCACTCATCAATGGGTGGGTAGAGAGGATTTGCTTCAGCAGATGTTCAATGAGGCAATTAATAATGGTTGTTCCATGCCACTGGAAATGTGATAGTACACAGTGGTCCATATGTGAAAATAACTGCTTGAATTGGCTATAGGAATGAATCTCAAGTCTATTTCAAAATGTTTTATCATTCTGGAACCTGCTGCTGTGGACTAAGAGTGAGAAAGCACTGTTAGCAATTGTTTCTGTCATGATTATGTATTTTGAAAGATCCCAGCAAAGATCTCTATGTCACTGTAGGATTATGCTTTTTATCTTCTTTTAGCAGACTTCCATTTGGAGAGAAATTGGCACAAGACAGAAAAGATTATGATTTAAGATAAGCAGTGCTTCCAAGTTTATGCATCTTTATATTATCAAGTTATCTCTGCAATTTGTCCATGAATAATAAAAGTGTGTTCTTTTCTTTATTCTCATTCATAACAGTCAGTTCCAAGTACATTAACTATGTTTTTTTTCAATTAATCATTTACTATTTTCAAACAGAACTCTTGCCTGGAAATGTTTAGAGGGCAAGATGTACTTACCAGTACTGTCTATGACATGACATTACAACAAATCCATTTTATTTTTTATCATACGAAGACTTGCAGCACCTAGAGACTAACCCATTTCTTGTCATCTATAATTCTATACTGTATGTCTCTGCTCAGGTTTGCCAAAACTTTTACTATCAAGGTGCACCAGATATATCTCCTCATACCAGGGCTATGACCAATAGAAGGAAAAGGCTAATTCTATTACAGAGTCTTCTACAGTCTTAAGCATTCCTTAATTTTTCTTGTTTTCATCTCAGTGACCCAAGAATAACAGAAAGAAATTAATTTTGCAAGAAAAAGCATTTAATTTAGAGGACTACCTTTGTTATATGCTGGCATTAAATATTTGTATGTATCAGTTGTTTTTATCTCATTGAATATACAGGTATTATTTACAGAAGTGTACAGAGTAAGTGAAACAATATTATCAATGCTGGCACGAAGCTATACAAAAAGATCTGGTGTCTCTAGAGCTTGACATTCTTTGGCTATCACATCACACAATGCCAGCTTCAACGTGGCAACGTGGTTCCAATAGGAAAAATAAATCTGAACCTTGGCAACTTCTATGCAGCAGAATTTCAGAATTTATTTTTTCTCTCCCTTCGACCCTCCTGATATAAGTTCACATCAGTTGCCTGTACCAATTTTTTTTGAAGAAAAGTTTCAAATTAAAGTCAATGAGTTGCCTGTGGTCCTAGAGCTGCAAATTACTCATTTCTGCTCTGGAAAGATAAATAAAAAACATACACATCTGTATGTGTAAAAACATACATATCTGTAAAGTAATCTATAATTTCACTCTGAAAAAAAATGAGAAAATGTATCAAAATATAATAAATTACATAAGAGAGACTGATTAGAATAGTGGTTAAGGCAGCAGGATAGAAAAGAGAGGCCATGAGTTCTAATCCTTCACAAAAGTAAAACAAAACCCAAACTAATTAAAGGATTCTAGTAAGTGAAGTGTCCTTGACTTTTAAGATGGAGGAAATTATTTGCCTGCTCCTGTCAAGTGATGAGTTGAGTTTGGGATCCATTCCTTATGAGGACAATTGGGAGAAAATCCATTCTGGGATTGAGGCATTAAGAGGACTTTGAAGGCAGAACCAAATTGGAGTTTAACTATTGGTATTCTAAATTCCAAACTTTTTCTTAAAACATTTGGACTCATGTTTAGTCACTTGAATCATTTAGGACATTGATCAGTCACTGATGGGGAAATGACAGAGGATTTGTGAGAAAAACCAAGGCCCTGCTCTGGTTTCACTCTCTGAAATAGGAAGCTAAAACAATGGAGAGAAAATCATGCCAGCCTGTGTAACTCACAAGGTTAAATCAACAAGCTGCCACTCTGGCCTATTAACAAGTTGTTAATAGTCTTGAGCATGTGAATGGCTAAGCTTTGTTATGTTAAGGATGTTGGAAGAAAGGCAACATAATTAATTAATATCAGCAGAGCTAGGTGCTACTTTGGTCTCTGTTTTGTGGGTGCCCTTTATTGCAAACCCCATATTAATAAACTCTAGCAAAGTTTTGTGGCACTGAACACTTCAAAATTAACTCTTTCACATCTCCTTGATGCTTTACATCAATATTTAGGGTAGACTTTTTTGTTGCTAATATCTTGTACTGAGTAGTAACATATTCTGCCTTAGTTTTTAATTAATATTCCAAAAGATCAACCAAAAAACATAATAATGTTTTCTTGTGGTGATCAACAGAATGTCAATAGGTTATTAGGTATTTATCTACAGAAGAGCAAAAAGTTGTATCTATTAGATTAACAGTATAATCTTTTTTCAACAAATTCAAAGCAATCAACTTGTACTTTGTCATAAACTTCTTAAAAGTTCCCTTCTCAACATTGTCTTCTTCAGCATATTACAAAGCGAACTGGAGCCTCAAAAAATGTATGCTGTAATAAATGTGTTGATCTTTAAGTTACCATAAATCTCTCTGTTTTTACAATAATAGAAATAAATGCTGTCAACACAATCATCTAGGCTTACACAGATCAAAAGGCGAATGACCTTTTCTAAGATTTTGCTGCTGTGGCAACTAGAGGAAACAGGCTGCAGGAGTCCTATAGTTACTTCCCAATTTGTTAACTCAAGTCCACAGCAGGTGGGGATGGAAAGGCATTGGCTGAGTAGAAACAGAAATTTCTTCTGGAAAATGTTTTAAAATGGCTCTGACAATGTTTTGAAACATTGCTGCCAAGGCTAGCATTTTACAAATGTTTAAGATAACTGCTTCTCATCAATCCTAAAATAGTGTTTTTATAATCAGTGGAGCAAGTTAGTTAACTTGTTCTGCTGGTGATCAACTACTCAAGCAGATTCAGTAGTTGCAAGAAATTCATTCTAAATATGCCTAAATCTGGATTCAATCATTTGTATTTAAGTAAGGATGGGTGAATTGTTTTCTGTGTTGGAAACATAGCAGTTGGTATGAAACAATAGGAAGATGCATTTATTTCCCCTAAAGCTTGCCTCAGGCTATCTGTTGCAAATAGTTGTTCTATGTTTGTCATTCCTGAAAAGTATTCTTCTTAACCTAACAGTAAATCATTCTGCCTTCATCCATCCAGCCACCACAGTGCCCAAAATATTCTATCAATCTTCCAGTTCCATTATCTTCCTTCTTACTGAAAGGAAATGCTTTCCAGACATTTTGGACTACAGTTCCAAAAATTATTTGCTATTGGCTATATCCTTCAAAGTTAATTGAGGTGATTAGTTTGCCATAATTTAGATTATACTATCAAATGACATGGTAGGAAGAATGTAAAGAACAATACAGAAATCTAAATTCCCCTTGCTACAGTACTAGTAGCTAAGACGAAAGACTTTCACTGTTCTGGAGAAGTTTTTATGACTTGGAGATGAAATTTGGATATTGCCTCTGGTTTTATTCCTCCCTCTGCTTTTGCTACGCAAAATAATGTATTTATTCTTTAGAATGCAGCCCATATTTGGAATTTAATAGCACTTTATAAAAAATAGCTGAAGGATGGAATAGTGGAATTTATGTCATACCAGTGAGAAATAAACCTAAAAATAAAAGACTTAATAAGGTCTAATCAACTAAATATATTATACTGAAAAACTGAAAAGATATTGAGGAGTTCAGTCTAGGGAGATTTCAGAGAGATAATGAATTCTACCTTGAAAGATGTCAAAAGGAACATTGAATTCTAACAGTTGCTTTGTCTTTCACTGTTCTGAGATTTGCCTTATAATTATAGCATTGCTTTGTGCCACACTTGATGGCTACACCTCATTAACTCTCATGCCTTGTAATCTTCGAACAGGAGGAGGCCTAGATATGTCCACTCTCTTCTGATACATACAAAGATAAGAGGATTTTGTAGAATGCACAAAGCCAATTTATATACACTGTACAGCTATAGAAACTATTTAATGCTATATATGCAAACAGAGCAGAAATAACAATCGAAGACAAAGCCAACAAACATATACCAAGTTTTTTTTCCAGGCACATTACATATGCGTAAGTGGGATTGAGAGGAATATTCCTAGACTTTCTGTTTGAGATCTCTTGACATCGGCTATGGACTAAGTAGAATTTACTATGCTCCTCTCTCCTGTCAGATGAATCAGCTTCTATTGCAGTCTTTCAGGACTTAAGATATAACAGGTAGCACACTCCAGGGTCATCCATCACTCACAGGACCAGGAGTAATTCAGGCAAAAATAGCAAGAGCATTCAATTATCTTTACTGAATCCGGATGTGAATGCATGTAAGTTAAAGCATTTCATTCCCACTTGGAAGAATTCACCATCATTTTCTTATTTCTCCTTCTTCATCCTTCCTTTTATCTTGTCTTCTGTTATCTTCTAAATCAGCGGCCCCCAACCTTTTGGGCATCAGAGAAAGGGTTTTTCCGTGACTGGAGGGGGTGTGATTTTGCATGCTGCCTTCATCCCACAGATGGGGCTTCGCTTGTTTGCATGGCCTGGTTGCTGGCATACTGGTGCTGGTCCATGATAGAAACCCTGTTCTAAATGAGTTCTCTTTTACCAAACACATTCAAGCAAAAACTAGGTACATGTTATGAATGCTTTAATTTGAATTCCTTTATGGAACAGAAGGGTGGCTTGGACGCTTTAGATGTCGCCCCCCCCCCCCAAGATCTACATAAAATATTCCAGTTGCTAGGACAAGTCATGGGTTCAGGTTGGTGCAAACCAGGATTAGAGATTAAATGAGGCGAGTTAGTTGGTAGCTGTAACATAAGAAAATTATACTTCACATAAGAAATTTCCATTCAGTCCTGCATATATGTCAGTTGTCAAGCATCCAAATTTTGATCATATGACCATGGAGATGCTGCAAAGTCATGTGTGGAAAACAGTCATAAGTCACTTTTTTCAGTACTCTTGTAACTTTGAACAATCATTAAACCAATGGTTGTAAGTGGAGAATTACCTGTACTCATTCTTACACTCTTAACAGATAAAATAAAAGGAGGCATTATAAGGATGGATGGAAACCAAAGCTTTCCCATTTCCCCAATTATTCCCAGAATGCAAAGTGTATTACAATGATGATTATGGATTCTAAAATGATTTAAGATTCAGGTATTGGGGATGGGGGGAAATTAGCTATCTAAAATCTTGGGAAACTTAGATTAGATATCTTAGTCTATCGTAGAAAAGACAACATTCTAATCACTAGTGGACGATCAAATGTATTTAATTATTTCAAGTTTTCTTCTCCTTTGAATTTTAGGTCCTTCTGATTTTATGGATTTACTGATATTACTACTATCTTAATTGATTTAGATATACTTTGACCATAATTATCATGTATTTACATCAATCTGATTAATCCTACCTATGAATTTCAGCACTAGAATCAGATTTTCATCCAATCCTTAAAAGTTGGTTGCATTTTTTAAAGATATATTTCATAGATCTGAGACTAGCATCTTGAATTTCTAGTAAATACAGATTTAGCACAAATGAGATAAATTTTCTTTGCAAACATTCCTCCAAGTCACTGCACTTTGCTATAAATTATTCAACACTTCTTCTATAGAATTTATTAATGGGCAGAAGAGGCTATTGCAAAATGAAACTCCAGTAATGTTTATTCATAAATAGTAAATGTGTTTATGTTTATATATATTTTCTTGTTAATCTTGGCAACTGAAACAGTCAAATAGGATACTTTTAACTATCTAGATTATCTTTATTTTTGTCTGACAGAAAATTAACATGCATAAAGGATTTATGTATATTTTCCTAGGGTAATAGTTGAGATTGGCACCTGGACTGCATCTAGATGCTTTTAAAGACTAAAATTGCCTAAGGGAATACAAAATGCCAAATTGGTGGAACTGGAAATATACAGGTAATCCTCAAGTTATGAATGTAATGGAATCTGCCAATTACATTCATAAACCAAGGATTTGTTGGAGTGAATCACACTGAATGAATGTGAAAACTCTCTACCTTTGCCCATGCGTTTGCTAATCAAATGTATGGGTCATTAAGTGCACAAGGTATCTCAGGATAGGGAAGAACATGAAGAACCTAGTGCATCCAACCACCCAAGGCATCCCCCAGCCAAGAGATATCTCATGGTTCCCCCTCCCCGCTGCCCGACCGAGTCCACTTACCTTTTGAAGATCTTGATGAGGTGTCTTCTCTCCAGCTTCTTTGCCACGGTTTCGCCTTCAGCTAAGGCCTGCTGGAGCCTAGAGGGACACTGTGTCCCTCTAGACTCCGACTGTCTTTGCAAAAAGCCTTTGCCAGAAAGAACAGACCCCAGGAGGGATGCACCTGCCTCTCTCAGGCTCCTTTCTTGCCAGCAAAGGGTTTTTGCAAAGACAACCCAAGTCTACAGGGACACAATTTCTCGCCCCTGCAGGCTTTGGCAAGAAAACAGCAATTGGAGGGAAGGTCTGAAGAACCGAAGCCTTTCATCTGTTTGCAAGGCCTTTGGCCGCAGATCTCGTCCAGGCCTCAATTCGCAGAGAACAGAGGCCTAAAGTAGTGCAAGATCATATAAGATCAGTAGCGTGAGATCGCGCACTGATGATCTCATGTGATCTTGCGCTACTTTAGGCCTCTGTTCTCTGCAAATGCACCAAAAGCCTGAAACAACAAAGTAGGCAAAGAAATCAAAGGCTTGCTAGATCTTTGCAAGATGAATCTTCACAGGCCCAGTGCCTGTGGAGACCAGCTGGGGGTGGGGCAAATATTGCAGTGCCTCTATGGTCATTTATAAGGGTGAATGACTATTGTAGCAGTGCAAGATTAATAATTTTGGGACTGTGTCATAAGTAATTGGGTGGGGGGTTATGTCATAACTTTGAACGATTGCTAAATGAACTGTGGTACTCGTGGATTACCTGCAATGTATGCAATTGAGTTTTTGAAGGTATCAGTTCACAGAATAAGAAACTGATACATGATAACTCCATTAGATCTACAGAGCTTAGTAATGAGTTTGATTATAGTTCATATGTATATAAATGTCTGAAATGTTTATTTTGTCTTCATGCTGCTCACTTCTGTGAGACTTTTGAAATTACTAACGGTTTTTTATTAAGATAGATGAGCATTTAAATGCTTCTCTATTTTGCAGAAAATTTTTGTAACTGATTTTTCCCCTCAAAAACTAAGGATAATTCAGAGATTTTCCTTTTTCTCCCTATTTGTCAATTATCATAAATTTATTTTATCTATTCTGTTTGTGAGAGTTTAAGCGCATGTATGAATTCTGATCCCTTATTTTTATTTTGGAATTCCTGATTTTTGTTTTTTATAATACCAAAATTTTCTAATTATATAGATGACTTTATACACATATCTGAATAATTAAATTACTTTATTGTATGCTTCAAGTGACTTAACATTTTTTCTTTCAAGCTTTCACCTTGTTGCTGTTTATATTGTATTACTCTTGAAATAAGCTAATTGATCTAATGAAGAACGTGTTTTATCAACAGCAATTGAATTTTCTTCCTCTCTTTTGTTTTGTTGACATTTCCCCCTTTTCAAGCATTTCTTAGGATTAAAAATTAGGCTTCTGTTACACTAATAAAATAAAAAAGGCTTATTTCTGTTTCCATTATGGAATACTTTAATTAATTTCAAGTCTGGAAAGGAGAGATAAAGTTCTGAATATAGCATCACAGTTCGAATAGAGGATATGGTAACCAAAAAATGGACACTAATTTTATAAATTGGATGGGTATGGTTTGTGATGTATTAGTGGTGTGCATTAATAAAAGGACAATGCATCTGACTTTTTTTGACTACAGGTGATTCTCGACTTACAAACACAATTGAGTCTCAAATTTCCATTGCTATGCAAGACAGTTAATTTTGCTCTACTTTACAATCTTTCTTGCCTCAGTTGTTCAGTGAATCACTGCAGTTATTAAGTTAGTAATATGGTTGTTAAGTGAATCTGGTCTCCCTACTGACTTGGTTTGTCAGTAGTTGCAAAAGGTGACCACATTACCCTGGGACACTGCCACTGTCATAAATACATACCAGCTGCCAATCATCCAAATTTCGATTATGTGACCATAGGGGTGCTCAATGGTCATTAAGTGTGAAAGCTGTCATAAGTCACTTTTTTCAGTGACTCTAAACAGTCACTAAACGAATGTTTGTAAGTTGAGGGCTACATGTCTTTCTTTTTCTAATGAGTCAATTTATGCTAATTTCATAACCTTTGCAAAACTAGTATGTAATAAAGCAACTGTCCAGTTTAGCTGCTTTGTGATGACAGCTTGTTCCTGACAATAAGGAAGACAGCATATAATCAATACATGACAACATCCCTGTTCAATAAAATTGAAACTGCGCTGATTTATAGACACTTTCAGGTTGTGTTGTTATGCCAGAGTAGTGTCTGGAAATACAATTTAAAAGAAGAAAAATTTCCAATTTATTAAAACTTACACAAATTACTTCCAAGGAGGGTATTTCCTTTAGGGATACATGTTTTCTAATATTCATGAATCTATTTATTCTGGACTTCAATTCAACAGTTTAATTCAATATTCAATTCAATAGTAAATCAAAAGACTGAAACACTGGTTGAATTATATATTCCAAATAAAGGTTGTCTGGAAGGAATAAGTAGTGATGGGCTCTCCAATTTCAGTACTTTGAAATTTCTCAACTGAAATATGTTTCAGAATATATAAGGAACACATAAAGAAATTTACGTGCTTCTGGATTAATTCAAGAAGTCATCCAGTGTCTCTTCTTCCCTTAAAAAGCTTAGAAACTGTTGATATGTGATTGTAAGGAATCAATATTATAGTAATTTCATAATTAATTAATTAAAGAAATTCCCCCAGTAAAAGAAGATACCTTCAAAATCAGAACCAAACTCAGATTTACCTGATCAAGTTAGTGTTGGGATTTTAGTTCTTCAAATTTACAGCTAGCTACTGTACATAGTACAAGTTTAAATAAGGTTATTCTATGTATTTCAAGTTTGTGTGAAGAACTATAACTGCACTGCATTGTATGATTATTCTTAACAGACTGAGGTCCACTGGCAGGCCTCTGTTCCATTACCTTCAGATGCCAGTTCACTTTGGGTATATTTCTTCGTATATAATGAAGAACAAGAGATTCGAAACAGTCTAACTAAATAAAGATATTGAAATACTGAATAATAAGGCCCAGTTCCAGAAACACTTGAGTTCTGAAAAACAAATAAAGAAACAAAAACTTGTAAAGAGAGATTACCAAGGTAAGAGTACAGTGAGACACTCAAAATTGTAGAAATGGTGACACAAAATCTAAAGTTCAGAATGAGCTGAAATTAGTAGAGGATTAGAAAAATGAACAGGTTTTCTTTAAATATATTTAAAATTAAAGGAACAGAAGCAAAATGTGAACAGAACTATCCAACTCCTATTTTGACCATATCATCTCTAACAAGAAGATATATATTTTACCACTCATGAGCATATTCAACAGGAAGGATAAAGCTCAAGCCTGACATAAGCAAGGTCAGGAAATCTCAATTTATCACGAATAGTTTAAATATCTAAGGCTTAATGAACTACATGGTAGGTTGCTAATGGTCTAACCAAACATTTATGAATTATTTCTGAAAAAATCCTTGAGACTTCGTGATATGCTAGATGACTTGAAGAAAGTCAGAATTCGTATTTTTGTTCAATAGATGGACTCAAGAAACTACAGACCAATCTAAAATTGATGTTTGGCTGGGAAGACCTAAAGATGAAAATAAAGACAGCAATCAGTAAGCACCTTGAAAACAATGAAGTAACTATTTTCAGCATATATTTGTTAATAATAAATCTTGCTAGATTAAGTTTATCATATTTTAATCTTGATAGGTTAAAATGATAGAAAAAAACAATTCTGACTGAACATTAGAAAAACATTAACAATATTTTGTTAGGGGAAAAATGTATTTTCAGAGCTAGTTTTCTCATTGTCATTCAATGAAGCAAGAGGATATAGAGCTGTCTGTTAAGACACAGAAATGCTTTAATTTGGATTTCTGCACTTAATAGGGAGTTAGATAATAGTCTGAGGGTCCCCATCAGTTCAGTGGTTCTGTATAAAAGGGGTTCTAATAGAAAACCTCTATATGGTTCCCTTAGCAGGTAGCAGAAATGGTTTGCCACTGCTTTTTTTTTTTGTTTAAACTTTCTAGTATAGTCAATAGCTCTGGGATTCCCCTAACCTAATACTGACAATAGCTGGCACAGTTGGGCTTTCAATTCCAGGGATCTTGATCTGTTTCACAGGTTCTAATTATACAACAGGTTCCTATGGATTTTAAGGTTAGAATCCAGCCCATTTCATCAAATATTGACAAGATTTTCTATATCTATCTCACTTACAGATACACAGTAAAAATTGAAGATTGAGCCAAAGAACTGCGAACTATTTGCATATGCTCTTTCATACATATGAGAAATAACTTACATAATACTGGATGTGGATTTTCTAAAATTTAGAATGAAAGGAGAGGGAAGAAAAATTGTATTTCAAACTCAATTCAAAATAAATTTGCACAGATAAATTCTCCAATGCTCTCTTTGAAGCTAAAGCAAAAACTATTCTAACACTTAGTACATATCTATTCAAATATAACATTTTATGTCCATTACAATAAACTTCTTCCCAATATCCACCACCAGATGTTTTAGAAATCAACTCCCCAAATCTGCAGCAGATAAGACTTGAAACTCAAAATCTCGGTACAAAGTTATGGAAAGCTGCGTTGTTGCATGGCAGCCAGAATAAAAATATATGAGTGCCAAAATCAATAGTAAGTGGGTCACTTGAATTCAGCAGATTGGAACTAACCAAACATTAACTTGATAATATGTAAATGACAGTTGTATACTATGTATATTCTAGGAGCCTAGAATGGTATGTCATATAATAAACTCTCTCGTAAATATATCAATACACATCAAAGTTTAGATATATATTCAGAGAGCCAATTTCAGGAATTTTGAATTGGCCTGATTCAAAATCACTTTTTGATCAGTGTAAATCTGTGATCTGTCCACATAGCAATAGCCAAACAAGGCTTATAAGGCAGTCTTTGGGTCAATAAATTACTCTGCATTTACATGGTTCAAAGTTTATCTTTTATTTGGTTTTAAATTAAAAAAATAAATTTCATTATTAAAGAGTGGAATGAGTCTAAACTAATGTTTACATTTTAGTTCACTTGGTTTAGAATACCACTAGAGGAACAATAAAAGAGTACTGTTATTATCCCAAAACAGACATCTTTTTTTAAGAAAGGTTGACAGTGGCAGAATTCTGTATAATTGGAAAAAGTCTTTAACGTATTGACCACGAATGTTAGAAGGAAACAGCTGGTATCCGTGCTCTCCATAACTAATGGCTACCTCAGTCTGTCACAGGGTTTGGGCGCATTATACAACAGTGCTAATGTCATCTGCTTCATCTGGTTTTTTCTGCCTGCTTGGCAGAGATTTCAAGTACTCCAGGTGCCGGCGTGCATCCTCTTGATTTTGCCGCACATAGTAAACTACATAGGATATCACCATGGTGAACCAGCCAAACATGGTGACTAGCATGGCATAATCTGTTGTCTTTTTAGGAATATTACATAGGTCAGCATCAGCTGCGTTGAGAAATGGCCTCCCAGCATGTTCATCTAAATCGGAGGTCTTACAGATGACACTGTTGGCTGTTTCATGGTTGGAAGCCATGCTTCTCAAGACTTGCTGAAGGGTGCAATCACAGTGCCAAGGATTGTTAGCGATTCGAGCCCTAGCCTTCAAGTTGTTAAAAGCATTTTTGTGCACGCTTTTAATCCGGTTGTCTGACAAGTCTAGCATTTGCAAGGTTTCTGCCACCCCTTTGAAAGAATGCTCATCAATGAATTCAATTATGTTTTTGGATAAGTTGAGGACTTTCAATTGGTGCAAGTCCTTGAAAATCTCATTTGGGATGGATGTAATCTGATTGGAGTCTAAATAGAGAAGGACAGTTTCAGGAGGAAGATCTCTAGGTATTTCTTTCAAGTTCGCATTGCTGCAGCTGACATTCAAACCTCCAGAATGAGAGCAAAGGCAACCTTTGGGGCACATACTGGCAGAATGAAAGCATAGTATCATGAGGACAAAGCTTTGTAGAAGCAGACACATGGAGAGGGAGCGAGTTAACCACAGGTCTACCAAATGCATGCTGGAATGTCAGCATAATCACCCAACCGCTTCTCATTTACCCAACAGTGACGGCAAAGTGTCTCAGGAACAAAACTGCAACCTCATTCTCACCAACAATGGAAGTCAAGAACAGGTTAGTATATAGATATCTTCATGGTTGGTTTGCTTTTTAAAAGGACATTCCTGGAAAAGGAAAACAAAAAAACCTTTTAGAAGACTGTGAGGGATATTTTTTAAATGATGTCAGTATATATCTTAAGGTACGAACCAAGGCAAAACTATTCAGAAATAATCTCCCATTAAGTTCAGTAGGTCTGGCCCCAGATAAACATGTAGAGGATTGCAGTCAAATGGGAAATCTTGATGGCAAAGTCTAATTTATTAAATGTCCAATGTTGTTATAAATGACCTTAAGATGTTCTTTCACTCTAATATCACCATTTCCAAAGCAGACTATTTCTTTTTTAAACACAGGTTTTCTAGAAAAGCAATAATAAAACTTAATTACTTTCTTCCATTTACAGTAGCAGACACATTAATGAGATTTGCAGTGAGACTCATGCAGCAGTGACAAATTAAGCAAGCATTTTTGTGGTTAATGACCTTGCACTACAATGTTCCATATTGCTTTAAATCCAAATTAAACTATTTGCGGAAACCCTTTTTTTTACAAGAATGTACTTATTTTTCAGACAAACCAAATGATGATAGATCTGAAGTCATGAATATGTTTTTGCATCAAGTTCACAGGCATCTTGGTTGGGACATTATGGGAGGTGTACAGGAGTTGCCAATCTAGGGAAGACTGAATGTTTTCATCTGCTTGTATGATAAAGAATTTTGCTATAAAAGTTCTAAAAAAATTATCAGTGTTTTATATGTATGTAAAATAAAATCTAATGACATAAAAACTTGTTTTTTTTCAAGAACTCAATTTATTGAAAGGGAAGAGGGTTGAAATAACTTGAACAGAACCTAAAGAGATTGTGGAATGGTGAAATACAGTATTTTTAATTTCTTCGTTATGAAGTACCTCCATCTTTTCAATCATATATATCACAAACACATATAACTTTTACCAACAAGCTGAGAAGCTGCATTTTTTCAAGTTGTATTTAAATATAAATGAAGTTCATTTTAACATGTAAGGAAAATAATACTAGGACTAGTAGTGAGTAACATATTCACTCTTTTATTTTCAGATGTAATCCGGAGAAAACCATCTTAGCAATTGGGTAGATGATGTAAACATTTACCACTGGTAATGAATAGGTTTTCCATTATTGATACATGATGGTTATCTTATTATTTTTGAAGACAAATTAGTAAAGGCTATTTGGATACGAGAGTTGTTGGAGACAAGATGGGCAGCAAATAAATTTTATAAATAAATTAAGGCAGAAAGTATTCAGCTCTTATGGCACCCAAGAACAGTGAGAAGTGTTTTCCAACAAATTTTATTTGTAAATGGGGCTAGCAGAGATGCTACGAGAGAAATAGTTCTGAACCCCTTTTAATATGAAACTACTCTTGAAGAATATTTTAGCATAGGTTTAATACTCACAAATGTGATGAATAAATAAAATATACAGCAATATAATCTTAGAATTTGAGTTTATTATCATATCAAGAGAATGCTATCTCTAACCTGGGATATGAGTGTTGAGAAAATTCCAATTAACCTCTCTATATCATTTTAAAAAAAAACACAATATAAAGTAAAATAAGATCCAAGAACCTGCCAACTTATTGTAGCTCAGTTACTTTGATGAAGTGCCTTGGGGATTGGAAGGAAGCTTCTTAAGTTGCTCCTTTTTTCTGTCAAAGAGGTAGAAAGAGATCTTGCTGAATGAATCACATGGTGCCATCTCAAATCTTATGGTCAGAAGATCTTAAAGAAAAGAGAAACAAAATGATTGTTTTATAAGGTTGTGCAAAATTGAAGAGTAGAACAGTTCTAGATGTTTAAATTGGAAAAATCCTATGAGCCATAGAAAATAAATAAACACATGTATTTTGATGATTAGAACAAACAGGGTTGTTTCACTAGATTGGAACATACAGGAAAGGGAACCTCTAGTTGAATTCTAAGAGAAATATAAAGTTTGATGCTGTAATGACTTTTGAGAAGAAGTAATTAAAAGGTAGTGTGCATTCTGAAAGAACTAAAGATGTGT
>AZIM01002929.1:128311-138399 GCA_000516915.1 Ophiophagus hannah | reverse complement strand
ATGTATGTTCCTCTTGGCTTCTAGATGCTCATTAAGAAAGGATTTTTTAAAATGACCATCAGAGCATTAGTATTTCGTATATTATTATTAACATACTCTGATGCTAAGGAATTCTACTCCTCCTCTCCACCTGAAAAGAAATCTGTTCCAAGTTCAAAACACAAGCAGAGGAGAACTTTCAGTTTCACAGCAGAAACCAGCTTTAGTACAGAACAGTTTAGATAAGCCATGCCCAAGCTCCTTGCTGTCTCCTTCTTGCTCACACAGAAAATACTGTTTCACTTTCCAAACAGCCAACAACTCTCTCACACACTGCCAGGACGCTAGCCAAATGAATACCAATGGATGCTGGTAGACAGAGGCAGAATTTTTATTTCCTTATTTTCCTCCCCAAAAACTAAGCCTGACCACATACTTTCGTAGCAAAGCACGGGTATTGAGCTAGTATTATATATTATATCAAAATATCAAATACAGGATAATATATTTGTCTTTAAAAATGAAGCAACATAGAATGATGACATATACAAAGTCAGCCTATATTTAGAAACCTTGCAGCAAGATAAACAAAATGATGTAGAGGAAAGTACACAAAGGAATATCTGATAACCCTTAAATGCTGTCCGCTCCCCCCACCTTAGATTCTAATGCCTGTAAAAGGTGAACAAGGGAAAAATGGACAATGAAAGCACAAGAACTTGGCCTACAACTCTACTAGCCATTCTATGTGGCATGCATTGTTAAAATTCAATTTATAAAAATAAAAAAGGCCACTTCAGCCCAATGATCAACTCCTAATTGAATTGAATTGAGGAACTCACTTAGGCTACATGGGCATCTATAAGAGTACAAAGGGGTGATGAAACCAGTGTTTTGACATCAGTTTTTCCTTTTATAAGTGTACTGTGACATTGCATGCACACACATAGGAATTGGAGCTGAGCTGCAATGCTTGTTTTGATATTCTGATTAAATTTGTTAAGATTCTGCAGACACCACTCACCAATCTAAAATACTTGCCACATGATTACTTCTACCTGATCTTCATTTTTGTAGAGAAAGGGAAAAACAAGTGGTATTCACAATCATTTATTTAGTGACCGTTTGAAGTTACAACAGCACTGAAAAAGTGACCTTTGACCGTTTTCATACTTATGACAATTGCAGCATCCCTATGCTTATGTGATCAAAATTTGGATACTTGGCAACTGGTTCATATTTATGATACTTGCAGGTGTCCCGGGGTCATATGATAAACTTTTGTGATTCTGACAAGCAAAGTCAATGGAAACCAGATTTACTTAACAACCATGTTAGTAACTTAACAGCTGCAGTGATTCTTTTAACAACACTAGCAAGAAAGGTTGAAAATAGGCATTGGCTTACCTGAACGCAGTTTCTCAGCATGCCTTGGGATAATCCACACATACGGGTTGAATCTGCCTTTCTGCCCAGAGACTGAGTCATCAATCTTTGCCATGNNNCTTCCTGTCGGGGCAGGAAGCCCCCTAGCCCCAGTCACAATGAAGGCACAGCCATTTGATGATCTTCCTGTGGCGTTGGCTCTGCCTCCCACCTGGACACTGGACCAGATACTCACCAGGGTGGGAATGGATTATCCCAAGGCACGCTTAGAAACTGCATTCAGGTAAGCCAACACCTATTCTCCAGCATGCCTTCGGGATAATCCACACATATGGGACATACCAAAGCTGGCAGTCCCTATGGGCAGGAAGAAGTCTGGTCCTATGCACTCCTGTCTGTATGCACTCACTGTAGCACTCTTCTTCTGAAGGCCACCTCAGCTGAGGTGTATGTGTCCAGTCTGTAGTGTTTCACAAATGGAGACAGGGAGGACCATGTAGCTGCCCTGCAGATGTCCTCAAGTGAGGCCTGCATCGACCAGGCAGCTGTGGTAGCTGTGCTTCTGGTTGAGTGAGCTGTTATCTGTCTGGGTGTTGGGAGAGCCTGGGTCTCATAGGCCTTGGCTATACAAGCCCTGATCCAGTGGCCTATAGTTGAAGAGGAGACTTTAGTGCCCATTGAAGATGGCTGAAATGAGATGAACAGGGCCTCGGTTTTACAATATGTTTATGTATGTTTGATGTACCTGTGAAGAGCCCTCCGAACATCCAATTTTTGCCATCTGTGCTGTCATGTGAAGGAGCAGGGCAAAAGTCGGGAAGAACAACTTCCTGAGTCCTGTGGAAACGAGAGTTTACACCTTTGGGATGAAGGAGGGGTCAAGGCGCAGGACAACCCTGTTGTGGAACGTGCAGAGGTCTTCTCTGATGGAAAGAGCTGCTATTCTGATATGCGCCTGGCCGATGTGATAGCCACTAAGAAGGCGACTTTGAGTGTCAAGAAGCGCAGGCTTACAGATTGAAGAGGTTCAAATGGGGCCTGAGCAAGGGCTTATAACACTGTAGACAGTGTTACCTGAGCTCTGTCTCTCATTTCATTTTCTTGTAGGGGTGCCACCTTTTGTAACTTTTAGGTGTACATTTTCGGATCCAAGCTTTCCCTTAGTTGTTATCTCAATGTAGACTTTAGATTTTTTTAGATTTTAGATTCTAGATTTTTTAGATTTTAGATTCTAGATTTTAGTTAGAACTTTAGTTAGCAGGAAAACAGAAGGATATCTGCGGACTGAGGGTGGTTTAAGATTGGCAGCTACTTTGAGGAAGGAGCGGACGACTGGATGATGAGCTAAGGAATTCCTCTTCCCATAGTGCAATACGGTGGACAGGACTGATACCTGCCTGTGTAATGTACTAGGGGAGAACCCCTTGTGGAGCCCTTTTCGCAGAAAGTCCAGGATCTGCGGCACTGAGGACGCAATTGGATCTGTGCCCTTCTTGGTACCCTACTGATGGAACGCTTTCCAGGTAGTGTTGTATATTCTGTTCGTGGAAGGCCTCCTGGAGGCTTGTATTGTTGTGATGACATTTCTTGAAAGGTTATCTCTCCTCAGGATCCTCCTCTCATGTGCCAAGCGGTCAGTTGGAGCCACTGAGTCTCCAAGACCCCCTGGCTGAGAGATATCCTGTCCTGAGGAATCCTCCAAGGGCAGGACACTCACAGGCTCACTAGGTCTGCATACCACGACTGTGTGGGCCAGTGGGGAGTGATGAGGATGATTTCTGCCTGTCCTAGAAGTACCTTCCTTATGACCCCCAGTATGAGGGGGAGAGAAGGTGTGGTGGAGGCCTTTGGGCCAGTGGCTGTGTAGGGCACTTATCCCTTCTGCGCCCGGTGACTGGAATCTGGAGTAAAATCGGGGGAGATGGGTGTTCGATGGAGTGGCAAAGAGGTCGAGTACTGGCCACCCAAATCTCCGAGATATGTCCTGGAACAGTTCTGGATGGAGACACCACTTGGAGTTGTCCACCCTGGTCCTGCTTAGGTAATCTGCCTGGACGTTTGCCGTCCCCAATGTGTACTCTGCCTTGATTGACAATAGATGAGCCTCTGCCCAGATTCCCAGTTGCTGTGTTTCGGACATGAGGGATATGGAGTGGGTCCCTCCCTGGAGATTGATGTTTGCTTTGGCCGCCATGTTGTCCGTTAGGATCAGCACGTGTTAGCCGGTCACTGTGCTTTGGAAGTGTTTGAGAGCTAAGTGAATGGCTCTCAGTTCTAACCAGTTTATATTGTGTTGAAGGTCCGCTGTGGACCATTGACCCTGCGCGAGCTGGGACTGTAGATGGGGCCCCCCATCCCAACAGACTCGCATCTGAAGTGACAGTAATGCAATTGTGTTCTTTGAATAGGGACCCTTTGGTGATCACTGGGGAAACCCACCACCTGAGGGATCTGAGAACATCTGACTGGAGTCGGACCCTGACGTTGGAGGTGCTGGTGCCTGCTCTCTGAAACGGTAGGAACCATTGGAGAGGCCTGCATGCAATCGGGCCCATGGTACTATGGCTATGCACGAGATTAATTTTCCCAGAAGTTGGGAAAGCACCGCCAATGGAGCTGCTCGCTGTGTGTGACCTGTGTGATCAAGGACCTGATCTGTCCTGATGCTCCTGGGACAAATATACCTCACATAGATTTGTGTCTATCACTGCACTCATATGAAGGAGGCAGGTGGAGGGTGTTAGCTGGCTCTTCTGGAAATTGATTGAAAATCCGTGGTCCTATAGGACCTGGATTGTGTAAGTCAGATCTGATTTGGCTTGTTGGCTGGAACTGGACNGGATGTCATCCAGATAGCACTGGACGCGCACCGGGATTGTTCTGAGGTGCGCGTCCAGTGCTGCCAGCACTTTTGTGAAGGTCCTGGGAGCCGATGACAGTCCAAATGGCAGGCCCTTGTATTGATAATGGCCCCCGCATAATAGAATCTGAGAAACCTCAGGTGGGAGGGGTAGATGGGGATGTGAAGGTACAGTAAGCCTCCGTCAGATCGATGGATGTTAGGAGATCGCCCCCCTTATGTCTCCAAGATGGACTGCAGAGATTGCATCTTGAATCTCTTGTATTCTAAATGAGCATTGAGCTTTTTGAGATCCAGAATCGCTCTCCACCCCCCTGAGGACTTGGGAACTACAAAGAGAATGGAATAAAATCCGTGCACCCTCTGGTACTGGCTCGATGGCCTGGATGTCCCTGGACCACCGTGTCCATGAGCTTTCTCCTTACATGGTTCCTGGAGGATGGGCAATGGGTAAAGGTCCTCAAAGGAGTGGATAGAAAATCCTGGGTGAGACCGAATCGCAGTTTTCAGGACCCAGGAATCAGATGTGACGGTCTCCCATCAGTCTGCAAATAGGGCCAGACGGCCACCAATTGGAGGAAGGGTCCGGCATTCATTTGGATCGACGGTAGGGATGACGTCTTGTGCCACAAAAGGGCCGTTTAGGTTGAAACTGTTGTTTGTTTCTATCTCAAAATCCTGCTCTACCTGCAGGTTGATCTGATCTGGGCTGGTAGGACCTTTGGAATTGTGAGAATTCCTGGCCTGAGTCTGAGGAACAAAATGGCTGTCTACGGTTGTAGGGAGAAGCCCTCCTATCAGTGCTCCTGGTAAGAGAGAAGAACACCTGTCTCATCTTTATTCTCGACTATGAAGCAATTTAAGGCCTCTCCAAATAGGGAAGAACCCTGTAGGGGGCAGAGGCCACTTTCCATTTGGTTCTAGCATCTGCTTACCACTGTCGTAGCCACAGCAGACAAGAAGAAGTGATTTTGGAGGCCAGGGCCCGGGAAGAGAATCAGGCTGCATGTAGGGAAGAATCGGCTGTAAATTCAGCGGCCACCAGTTTGTTGGCGTCCTGATGCATTCTGATTTCCTCAGGGGGAATCCTAGCCTGCATTTGGCAAAGCCAGAGGAGGAATGTCCTAGTGAAAAAGGAGGTGGCCGCAGCTGCTTTAACCACCCAAGCGTTGGCCTGGTGTGTTCTGCAGAAATTTTGTTCCACCCTTTTGCCCTCTGTCTTAAGGGCCTCTGCTATGTCGCCAGATATTGCAGAAGGAGAGACCAAGGATGCCAAAGTTCGTCCAGAGGGGGAAGTTGTAGTGACTCGGAGAGGAGAGGAGCCATATTGGAAAAAAAAAATTATCATTGTCCCCCAGAGTGGGGAAGGAGGATCCAGGCTGTGCCCATTGTCTCTGAACTACATCCAAAAATAATTTGGGACAAGGAATCTCCTGTTGGAGAATTGTGGGTTCAGAAAAAACCCTACTGTTGGGCCCGTATCAGGTGAAGCAGTTGGTATAGTGGGCATAGGATCAATTTGGGCAGTGGTCCTAGCCTTGTGGAGGAGAGATTTAAACAGCCCCGAGCTAAACATACCTCTTCTGCCCTTGTGGGCTTTCTGGAATAAAGAGCCTTTGCCTTTATCTTGTTAGCAGCCTCCTTACTTGCAGATCTGGCCTTCCTGGGACTCTGCTTAGATCGCTTCTCATGGGCTCCATGCTGCCTTGGTCAGCCACGCTGCTATTGCCCAGATTCCAGGGAGGAGAGCTCTCTCAATCCTCCAATCCTGCTTCTCCAAGGGGAATTCCAGGTCTNCCGCCTGCCCCGAAAATCAGCTGGAGACCTTAAAAACAAAAGCGGCTGCTCTGGAGCTACCTGGTTAAGCCTGGGAGCTCCACAATGCGCTGGGGGCAATAGCGGCTTCAGCGCCCCACTCCCTGGGGAGGGGGATCATTTTGGGGCTCCCCCTTGACTGCCTGGGCTTTTAGGCCTTCAATTGATAGTTCAGGGAGGGCCGCAAAAAAACGGAGCAGGCAAAAGTTCCAATTGCTACCTGTTTACAATGTTTTAGATACTTTGAGGGAGTTTTTGCAAACCTTTGGGAGAATCCACACTTTAAACTGCTGCTTTCTGCTGAATTGTTGGAGCCAACCTTTGCCACGTCTCTAGAGGGCCAAGACTGAGTCGTGACTGGGGCTAGGGGTCTTCCTGCCCCAACAGGAAGAGGTATGGCAAAGATTGATGACTCAGTCCCAACCCATATGTGTGGATTATCCCAAAGGCATGCTGGAGAAATGGGGCAAACTCAGTTAACAATTGTCTTGCTAAGCAATAGAAATTTGGGCTCAAATGTGGTTGTAAGGACTACCTGTAAATAGGAGCTCAAATTTATTACATTTTTAAACCTTACAGAATTAAATTAGCTTTCATTTTGTATTAACAAATCCAGATGATGTTGCCCTAAACTGAAGTTTCAATTTTGCATATCACTGCTTAACTTATATGGAAGATAGAGATTAGAAACCATAGCTTTTGCTTGCAGCAAATCTTTTTAAAATCAGCCTTTTTTCTCATTATCAACTGTAGGTTTTTTTTCATGAGATTGTCATACATCGATTTATATAGTTTTATCAACTCGACTATATGTTTTATATACAGAATTCCATTCTCTTTGGTGTTATTGTCCATATGTTTGCTATATAATAGCTTCTGAAAAAAAATGCAATTGCAAAAATTAAAGAAGAAAAAGAAATCAAACAATCTTTTTGTGGCAAGCTGGAATGGAAATCTTTCCAACATGTTCTCGGAGTAGTAAAGAGATACTCCAATTGTCTTTTAATTCACGGCATGTCACTTTTTCTGCTTCAGTATGCAATTCTCCTCTCAGTAGCAAATTGCAGATCTCCCATAAAACGTAGTATATCTATGCTTAGAAAAAACACCGACTTTATTTCCATATATACATAGTTACAAACAATTAAATATATTCAATGCAGTTTTTCTCTACCTGCTTATCAATATTTTTTTCCATTTGTAATAAACAATTTTAATATTTGGGAACCAAAGCCAATTTCCCCAATCACTCAATAGCTCACTGCCCACTTGATGCTTTATTTAAGTTTATACTTAATTCAACTTTTAAAATTAAAATATAGTATGCTGGAAAGCAAAATACCAGCCTCCAGTGTCATCTTTATTTATATGACTGCTCCTGGGCCTGAACAGCACCTACAGATATTCTTGAAAAATAGTATTGGGGAGAGAGTAGCTGCAACCCAGTGTTTTCTTTAGACATGGGATCACCTGCCAAGAGAAAAGAGAGTGTAACAGAATGAGGTCACAGGAAACAATGTTTACCCATTTGCCTGTTGCTAAATTGGTGCTGTCCTACTGGTGATATCCACCATAGAAACCATTCTTCTGTAAATACATATTAGCTCCCGCCCTTTCATGTAGAGAAAAAATAGAAGGGAAGAATGGAAATAAAAAGGGATGGTAAAAAGAAAGCATGTGGCCATCCCAAGTATAGCTCTGGCTATACTGAGCTTCAGTTTGAGCCCTTCACTGTCAAGAATGTGATCACTTATTCACCACAGCATGCAAGAGGAAAATAAAAAAATAAAGTTCATTCCTTCTATTTTAGACATACCAATTCTTGTCCTTTTCTGTTTATCCTCATATAAACCTCATATTCACTATATATTGCTTAGTGGCATTAAATTATGAATAGAGAACCCAGTGAAAATTTGAGATTCTAGAAATAAAACTGAGATGGAATAGATTTTATCGCCTGAGTTAAAAAGAACAGATAACAAACAGTTGGAGACAAAGCCTCCCTAACTAAGCAGTGAATTACCTTAACAGTCTTCTTTTTCCTCTCTTCTATTCTTGCACAACGCAGATAAATCCACAAATAAAGGAGACTAAGAGTAGAGCTATACACTTCAGCACTGCTAACCTACCTAATAAGCACATGTTTTATACAGTAAGATTATTTGGGAAGAGTAATGAATGAGAAGCAGGTATCAGAGGTGCTAAATAGGAAATACAAGAAAAAGTGTCACTGTAATTAGGCTGAGGAAGTCTGTTGATAATAAGTCAGCATGGTGGAAAAGGTGTAAATTCCAGAGGGACATATATCCGGCAAGAACCACATTAATACCCATTGCCTAAGAAACCTAGTTCATTCTGGTGGCACAAATTGTTCCAGAAACATGGTATCAATAGCCAGCAGATTAGATAGAGGTGCTATAGAAAAAGTGGCTAAAGATACTAAAGGTACTACTTCATCAAAATATCATGAGGATGAGGATAATTATTATATTATTTCTGTTGGGCTTGCTTGAATCTGCATAATTGGCACACATTCAAGCAGACTTCTGAATCTGTCTATCTTACTCATTTGGAAGGAAAGTCGAGGACTTAATTCCATTAAGCAGTTCATATAATCCCAGCAGTTCTTTCAATCAAAAATGTCAGAAGTTGTAATTTCTATTCCAATTCAGATAGTATTTTCTGCTCTGTATAACAGACATATTCTTTTCTGATTTTTTTTACATAGTTTATGATGGATCAGGATCAATGTATCTGTACTAAGCATTTACATATCTGAGCATTTATTTAGTTAATTTTTAAAAGATTCCATGCTTGGATATAGCAGCAGTTTGTTCTTTCCACATACTTTTTTTCAGGAGACTTTGGCAATGTCTCCTGAAAAATCATATCCCATATGATTTTTAAAAAGGAAGATGAAAACTAATACAACCTAATATAAAAAAAAAGAAATCAAAGAGAAAACTAAAAGTACAGAGTAGAAGAAAGTGAAAGAAAATAGAAGGAAAAAAGATACAAAGAAGTAGCCTCCAATTTTCTCTATAAGAGTTACAAAGTACAATTATAAATTTATCTGTTACTCTATGGCAGGGGTGTCAAACTCGCGATGACATATTGTTATTATGTGACGTATCGCAACCTTTTTCCCCTTCACTAAACCGGAAACCGGGGGTGGGCATGGCCAGTGCATGATGCACCTGGCTCGTGGATTGCAAGTTTGACATCCCTGCTCTATGGTTGCAACTAACTATCTTCTTTCTATAATCTGTCCTAATTTTCAAAATTGTAAATCAGAAGTTCATTTTTGTTTCATATAAAAGTTCACAAGGAGTTTCCAGTCAGCAATAAATACAGATATTTCTCTCTTCTCTCATCAAAGGAATCAATTTAGCCATCTCAGCATGTCCCATCATCTTCATCAATCATTCTTCCATTGTGCCAAAGTCTTCCATCTTATAATACTCTCACTGTAATGTTGTATTAAAAACAAAGTGCTATGACATTTTACAACTCTTTGTCCATCCACCCCAAAAGAAAAACATCTTATCTCATTTGTATCTATTAAAATCCTCTGAATCAGTGTGTATGTGAATCAAATGTTAGTTTTGTTACAAGTCTACCAAAACCGAGAAAATATTCTTGTTCACATTTCCAACATAAATATGAATTCCTTTTATGCATTCTAGACAACTTCTCAGTGATATATGCCAAAGTTACATATCACATCATTTTATTAAAAATGATTATAAGATGTAAATCTTATAATTATAAGATGTAAATCTTTTCAACCGTATATTTTTCCACTGTTCCATCTCTATATTATACCAAGCCAAAGTTTATACATATAGTATTACATACTATTTCAAACTCAGTTTTACAATATTCAAATGATGAAATGCAATTGCTAAAATGTATAAATTTTTACTGGAGAGTCATATTGCCATATTGTAATATAGTATGGCAACTCAACCCGGCCAAGACAGAGTGGCTGTGCGTACAGGCATCTCGGTTCAGTCAGGAGGTTCCATCGTTGATCATGGGGGGAGAG
>AZIM01002929.1:106512-120702 GCA_000516915.1 Ophiophagus hannah | reverse complement strand
AGTGTTCCATAGTAGTTTATTAAAACCAGCTGTTACATCAATGATAAGACCAATACCAATCACTCCCCCTAAACCTTTAATTGTACAGGGTGAGACACATTATGAAATCAAGAAAATCCTCGATTCTAGATTACACGGAGGACAGTTGCAATATTTGGTCTCATGGAAGGGTTACCCTATATCAGATGCTATTTGGGTAAAAAGTTAGGATGTACATGCAGATAAGATTGGTTAATCAATTCCATGAGGAATTTCCCCCACAAACCGAAGGGTATTCTTGGAGGGGGGAGAGAGGGTTAAGGACAACGCATTAACCCCTGGTTGTGTTTTCTTATTTTCTTATAGGAGAAGGATATTTCAAGGGGTTCCGTAGCCTGTCAGCTATGGAATTCATCGCTGCCACATAGTTGAAGAAAGTGGGAGGGGGTGATGTTAATTGAGTAGCTCTTAGTAGACAAAATATATTATTTTGATAGTTCAAGGTTACAGAGTGTGGCGAGAAAGAATTAAAACTTACTTTGGGATTGGTGCACGTGATCTGGTGATGAAGAAAAAGGGGATGGGTTGTAGCTTGGGACTTTGTGGGGAAGCCGGGAAGATTTAGTTCCAGATTTCCCCAGTAAGTGCCAGGTACTGTTCTAATAAAAGTACTTTTGAGACGGCATGTGTCTTGGAGTTACTGATAGGAATGGAATTTCCCTGGAACGCTGAAACTCTCTGAAATATTGTCCTCTCTCAGAGTCTCGCTCAAGCGCCATGCGGTTAGTTGTAACCACTGTGACTCTGGATGAACCAAGGCCCCCTGATGAAGTGATATTCTGTCTGGTGGGATTCTCCATGGATTGGTGATAGACAGATTCACCAGGTCCGCGAACCAGGAACTTCAGGGCCAGTATGGTACAAGCAGTATGACCTCCACCCTCTCCTCCAAAACTTTCCGGACCACTGCTGGCAGCAGTGGAAGACCCTAAACCTAACCTTGAGGCCACCAGCTCCTGAGGGCTTTTGTCCCCTTCGCCCCTGGGGTCACGAACCTGGTGAAGAACCTGGGTAGTCTGGCATTGCTTGGAGTAGCAAACCTGTCCACTACTGGTTGGCCGAACCTCCTTGTCAGCTCCTGAAATAAAAGGGGATGAAGACTCCACTCTGAATGATCTATCCTGGCTCTGCTGAGCCAGTCTGCTTGCACATTGTCTATTCCTGAAATGTGCTCTGCCTGAATGGACAAAAGATTTCTCTCTGCTCAGCAGCCCAGGCTTTCTGCTTCCATCATCAGAGACCTGGACCTTGTACCTCCTTGCCTGTTTATGTGGGCCTTGGTGGCCACATTGTCCATCATAATCAGGACGTGAGTCCCTTGTACTAAAAGTTTGAAGCTTCTGAGGGCTAAGCGGATTGCTCTCAATTCTAACCAGTTGATATTCCTTCCCTGTTCTGGCCCTAATCACTGGCTTTGTGCCATCTGGGATTGAAGAAGCACTCCCAATCCAAAGAGGTTGGCATCGGTTGTAATGACAAGCCATAGAGGCTCTTTGAATAGGTGCCCTTTGCAAATTGCTTGGGATTGCCACCTCCAGAATGACCTTATCACCGATCTGGAGACCTTGAACAAAGAGTGACTCCGGCTCACCATTTGATAAGGTAAGAGCACTGCAGTGTCCTTGAATGCAGGCATGCCCAAAGCACGATGGAAATGCATGACACCATCTTCCCCAGAAGCTGAGAGAGGAGGGCCAGAGGAACAGTCACTTCTCTCTGAATCCTGCCTGCCAGGGCCTGCAAACTGTCCCGCCGATCCTGGGAGAGAAAAACTTTGCATGAGATAGTATCAATATTAGCCCCCAAATGCAATAAACACATAGTGGGGAGAAGTGACTTTTCTTAGTATTGATGGAGAAGCCATGGGCCTGTAACAGTAAGACTATAGTCTGTAGGTCTCTCAGGGCCATGTGTTCTGAGGATGACTGGATTAAAATATCATCCAGGTAACATTGCACCTTAGTAAAAACCCTAGATGCAGAGGATAGCCTAAATGGCATGGCCCTGTATTGGTAATGTCTCCCAGAATAGCAGAAACGCAGAAAACATCTATGTGATTGACATATCCAGATATGCTTCAGTCAGCTTAATTGATGTGAGGAAGTCACCCTCCCCAACGCTCTTTAAAATTGTCTGAAGTGATTGCATCTTAAAATGCTTGTACAGAAAGTGTTTATTAAGCCTTTTTAGGTCCAATATCGCATGCCACCCCCCCAAGGTTTTGGGGATAATAAAGAGCCTGGAGTAAAATCCCATTCCACTTTGACTCTGAGGAACCTCCTGACATCCTGCATGCAGCCACCGATGACATTATGGCTTTTGAGGCAAATCTGGCACCATTCAGAGTGGCATCCGCCGTGAACCCTGCTGCAGGCACCAATTTATTGATGTCCTGGTGCGCACGGACATCAGTGATTGGAATACTATCTTGCAGCTGCCTGAGCCAATGTAAGGAGGCCCTTGTAAAAAATGATGCTACAGTTGAGGCTTTGACCACCATGCAGCTGCCTGATGGGTTCTCTGAAGAGATTGTTCAATCCTCTTGTCTTCCACTTTTAGGACCTCCTCTGGGTCCGTCGGGTTTGAGGATGAAGACACCAAGGCCGCCACAGGGCCATCTACCACCGGCATCTTAAGTGTCTTGATTAGTTCAGGGCTCATGTTAAAATAATGGCATTCATTTGATGATAAAATGGGTGCTAACCCAGCTGAATCTAATTGCTTGTTGACTACATTCAGGAACAGTCTTGGTGATAGTGCTACCTCTGTGCACAAAGTTGGTTCAGAGAAAAGCTGGTCTGGGGGAGCTGGAATATCTCCCACTGGCTCCCCAACATCTGCCTCAGGCCCCAGTTGAGCTATATTCTTTGCTTTAAATAACAAAGATCTAGATAAAATGGGCCAGAACAGACCAGTAAAGGCCGGTTGATCAGGAATTAATCCATCATCATCAGAGAGATCTGACTCTCTTTGATTCTCTTCTGCTGCCATAGAAGACTGACTGCGCACTGATGGATCAGGTGAACCCGAATCTTGTAAGATCGGCCTGATCCTATGTTGAATAGTTGGATCAGGCCTTGATATAATGGATTGTTCAGATGACACTGATTCTGGTCCCTTGAGTAATTGGAGACTTTCAACTATACTCCTTGGAAATGATGGCCTCCATATGAGAAAGCACTTCAGGTTCAGATGACTCTGATTGATGAAGACCTGCTGCTGTAGGCATAAATGTGGTCATTATACCAGGCCTGAGCCTGTTTGGGGGTTGCTCCCATGGTTTTTCCTGAAAGGTCACTTGTGGAGTTCTTTCAAAATCTCTGCCTACTGAAGTTAACTGTAGGTCTGTAGGCTCCAAAGTCTCATCTGGGGACCAGGCCTGAACCTGAGGCCTACACTCAGGAGCAGGCCCAGGCTCTACTTGCAGTTCACTGGTCTAGTGAACTGAATCACCCTGGGGAGATCTATGACTACGCCCACCCGCAGCTCTTTGGGTTTTTTTGAGCTGCTTTTCCAGAGCTATCTGGCGCCTCATGGTGTCCTTTTCCTCTGTCTTTGAGGCTCTTTTTTGAATCTCTGCTCCTGGACGTTCCTCTAGAAATTGAGGGGCTGTGACCACCCTCCTTTTGAGGCTTGCTTAGAGCCTGTGCATCCGCCATCTTGACCTGAAGGATAGGTATGTATGTGCCACTGGAGGGAGAGGGGCTGGGGGAGGGGGAGGATGGCTGCTATTAACCCCCCCACTGCAGCAGGCCCCCCTGCATGATGATCTCTCTTGCCACTCCATCAGCTAGATGTAGGCCAGGCTAGGCTTAATGCTGGGGCTGCAACCATGCCCTGCTGGATTCGTTCTTCCAGACTTTTGGGTGGGCTCGTGTTGCCACTTCATGCTGGAAGAAGCCACACTATGCCCAGTTGAAATGGCACCAGATCCAGGAGGTCTCTACAGATGGGCCATGCAACTTCTAATCTGGCACTAGTGGCTGATTTGCACCAATCAGCTGTTGTGTGGGCCGATCCTGCCTACTGATAGCATGAACCGCAATCACACAGTCGCAGCCTGCACGTTTGGGGCCAAAGCCCCAGCACTCTGCTGAGCTTGGCTAGAGTGTTAAAAACCCTTTTACAGCCAAATTTGCTGGGCCATTCCCTCTGGGAACTAAGGCCTGTGGCACTGACCTTCTTTTACTGTCTAAAACAAGGCAATCACAATAGAAACTCCACTCCAGCGAAACCGAAAGTGGAGCTGTTGAAAACACATCCGTCCTGGCTGAGAGACTGAGTCAAAAACTGGGGAGGAGCCAGCAACCGAGGCAGAGCTCAAACAGCTTAGACAGATTCAGTCCAATCAGCAAGGACAGGAGTCACCCCATGCACTGGACTCTTGTAACCACAGAAAGGAGAAAACGGTCATTTTCTAATCATAGTTCAAAAGATTAATAGGGTAATGTGAAATATTGTAATTAGGCAAAGGGCATAAGTAAAAAAAAAAAAAACCTTTTAAACTGCAGAAAGTAAAAATTGAGAATTATGAGCTATTTCTTTTTAATGACAAATAATAAAAGGAAAAAAAATGTCTAATTAATAAGAAAATTGATCTTTAGAACTGTAAGAGAAACAGGAAAACAGAAGTCTGAACTTCCGGTAGCGTTTTCATTGAGGATGGACCGAAGACCGCGATCATGCATGGCTTCAATCCATGCTGTTCCCGTTAAAGGGCTCGAAGCAGGGCTAGAACCACCTTGGAGGGGTGGAGAAGGGGGAGACCACCTGTTGGGTTGAGGGGAGCCGCATCTCCCCTCCCTGACTAGGTAAACGCCCCCCAAAGACGGGCTGCAGTGATGGCTAAACATGGCCACCCTGAAGACAGAGAGCTATCCGGGACAAAGATTGTGCAGGAGTGGTGAAGAAGCGGAAAATGTGGAGACCAGGCAAACTAGGCACAATATTTGAAAATAAAGGTACGCTGGATTTAAACTTTTAAGAGACTTGTAAGAAAGACTGGAAAAGCAGCAATCAGAGGGAGGGGGAAAAATTGGACATAAGTGAAAGTGGCTTTGAACTTTAAACAGAGTTAAATTGAACAAGGAAGCTAGAAGAAAATATCTGCTTAAATTGGATTATATTAAATTATATGATACTGGCACTAAACAGGCATAATTAAAAGCTGAACTTGAATGTGTCAAAAAGAAATAATACTTAACAATTGGACTTATTGGATTATTGAAACTTAAAAACCTTAAAAGAGAAAGGAAAGTGAAAAGAAAAGATGAAACTTGGACTAACAGAGAGTGCTACCTAATGGTAAAGGAAAAACTTCAGTGACTCTTTAAAACTTTTGGTTTTCTAAAAATTGGAACTTGATACAAAGTAAGAGGAACTTTGATACAATAAGATAGATAAAGGAAGAAGAAAGAAGCTTGAATCCTGGGAATACTAGGTGACTTTGGGAAAAATTCAAAACCCAACAAAAGGAACTTAATAATAAATATATAAAAACATTAGACTATTCTTGACCCTGGAAAATTGAAACAGGATTTAACAGTGGATAACTAGAAACTGGTTTAAATAAACTACTGGACAGATGGACTGGACTTAAATACTGAAGAAAAAGGTAAAAGAAAAATTAAAATTGAAAGAGGTGCACAAAAATGGCAGAATTTTGTTTGGAAATAAAATCGGACTTAAGAAGTATAAGGGAAATGATATGTGAAAGAGTGGAACTGTGCAGTATTGCCTTACAAATTTTAGAAATGGCGACGTTGGAGAACAAAGAAGAACAAGGAGATCCAGAAGGGGAGGAGTTGATTAGAGAAGAGGCCAGCCTCAATGAACAAATGGAGCAACGAACATTAAAACAAGGGGGGGAAAACATGGAAATTAAAATGTGGAGTTTTGAGGGAACATTTAAAGAGGTAACTGTTTGGAAAGTCAAACAAAGAAAAAGGAAACAGCAGAAAAAGGAATTACAGGAGAAAGCTCAAAAGAGGGAAGGGGATAAAAATTGAGTCAGAAATGGAGGGGAAAAATAAAGGAAAAGGGCCAGAAAAGAAGGGGAGATAGAAAGCCAAAAAATGAAAAGAAGTTACATGGCTAGAAGACCTAGAGATAACGGGTAGATAAAGAATAAGAAAGGGAATTCTGCCAGGTAATGTATAGTGAGGTATAAAAACATAGATTTAAAAAAAAATAGAATGATTGGAACTGATTTTTTTTCTGATTATTTTTTAAGGCTGATGGTTAAACTATAATTGGAATAAATGTNAAACTATAATTGGAATAAATGTAAAAGTGGGAAACTATTATAAGAATGTTAATTAAATTAAATGAAATTAAGAATATACCTAAAATGAGCGATGATAATTGTATTAAAAAGATTAATATTAGTTTCTACAATTAGCTGAAAAGATTAATGTATTTGAAATAATAAATGACTTAGAAAGTAAAGGAAAGAATACCATGTGGAATCTAACCTAAAATGTATATGTGATATGTAGTGTTTAGGTGATAACTAAAAATGATTATATTATGGTAATTTTTAATGTGAGTTAAAGGAGGAGTAAACTGAATGATGTATAAGACAAAAGGGTGGTGCACTCAAACGGGCAATTAAGGGGGAAATGTTGGAATTATTAAAATTTAAGATGGAATTTACTGAATAATGAAATAAGAGTATGCGATGAAATTGCAAATATGACAGATAAAAGTATAAAAGCATAATGAATATAGATTTAATTAAAGAAAATGGAATAAGTTAAGATATGAATTGAAAATGGATAAAATAAGTGTGAAAAATATAAGAATATTTGTGAAAATTTACAGAAAATNNNAAATGTAATGATATGATAAGAAACTGAATATGAAAGATAAATATGTAANNTATGGTCATGTTTGT
Source organism: Ophiophagus hannah (assembly GCA_000516915.1). Taxonomy (NCBI): domain Eukaryota; kingdom Metazoa; phylum Chordata; class Lepidosauria; order Squamata; family Elapidae; genus Ophiophagus; species Ophiophagus hannah. The sequence continues at coordinate 113,768 of AZIM01002929.1, read as the reverse complement.
ATGGAAATGTAAAAACCTGAAACCACATTGTTCACCAAAAGAGATGTTTCTAAAAGATAAAAAAAAAAAAGTCTACAGCAGACAGCGGAAAAAATTACATTCAACACTTTTTTGATCCTGAAGTCTTCTACACCAGTTTTTTTTTTGCCATGCCTGTCCTTAGAAGACTTGAAACAGCATCAGTGTGATGACCAACACCCAGGATCATCAAGAATGGTGAGAAGTTATGCCAGTGTGCCACTTAGAATATAATATGAGATAGTGCCCAATTGTTTTTAGAAACCCAACAGACTCATTCTTTCCCCTGCCCATCCTTTTTTTTTTGCCTTGAAATATCTTCTTTAAATTACAATAAGAGAATCATTAACCCATTTTACAAAGAAATGTGGAATAAAACACATGGACTTATGTATATACTTGAAAAAAATCAGGGAATGAAGAACCATAGTTATTCTCAGGTTGATTGGAATGAGTGGATTTACTTAAGGACATGCTCAATAGTCTCACGACATGACAATTGAGGGTGATTTATGACTCTGAAAGGGTTTAGAACGATCAGGAAAAGGGCAGAGACTCTATAATCTCACATCTCAAAGCTATCAAGATTTTTATGATAGGAATTAAATTCCAGGTTGTATATGAGGCTACTATGTGATATATCCCTTGAAAGTCAGAGGAATCCATATGGAATAAAGCCAATAGGACAATTGTTAGTAGAAACTGTCAGACAGATGTGTCCCAAAAACTTCCTCCCCACGAAATGGATAGAACATGAATTGAGATCCATTCATTTCCTGAGTTTTGAGCACCACACAATGCCACTGCAAATGTATGTGGCACATGTTAAGAAGGATTAAGAAACAGATTTGGATTTAATAAAATAAGCCCTAAGTCAGACCATGTTCAATATGAAACTGGTTTCAATATCCTTTAATTCTTTGCTTTTGCCCCAAATCCTATAAATTACCAAAACAAATGAACAGAGAAGATTCATCACAGCATTCCAAACAAATTTACAACTGGGAGGGGGAGAGGGGGCTTCATTCGAAATAACTCACTTTTTTGTTTAAACATTATTTTTTAACTGAAAAACTACTTGCTTCTTTATCAGTTGGAACAGTTGGTAACATTAAGAAGGAACCGTATTACATGCCCACCAGCTTTCATGAGGAAAAAATAAATCAACAATTCCCATCAAATTAAATTATAAAATGGATTGACATAGCATGTTGTGACAACTCAAATCACTGTACTGCAATTTGTAAGCTCTGGTTTTGCTTTCTTATAACTAGTAACCAAGCACATTTGCTTAAATGAGACATAAATATAACTGAATAAAAAAAATAATGACTTTTCATGAGATTGCAATGTGTAAAAGGGCATTGGTACTTACCTGAGACGCCCGTTCTCTTTGAGCTGTGAAGAGCATCCAGGATTGGGAGGTGCTCAGTCTCTTCCTAGACAGGCTGGGCTTAATTTAACGGGACGCTCCTCCTCCTCCTCACGGCTCCACCCTAACGTCCCAGTTTTGGCGAAGCTGCAGTAGCAAAATCCACTGTACGCCAGATTAACTAAAGAAGCAGTTGGTCGGAGCAGTGCCCCACCAGACGGATCTTGGGTGGGGCTNAGCTCAAAGAGAACAGGCGTCTCAGGTAAGTACCAACGCCCTTTCTCCTATGAGCTGTTCAGAGCATCCAGGATTGGGACATACCAAAGCTGGAACTGCCCACTGGGGGGGAACTCCGTCTGGCGGAAAATCTACTCTCGATCCCTATGAACCTGCTGTAACACCCTCCTGCCAAATGAAGCCTCCGCAGAGGCAAAAACATCAATGTTGTAGTTTCTGATAAAGGGCGATGGGGAAGCCCAAGTAGCTGCTTTACAAATTTCTTCTATTGGGGCCTGAGTGGCCCAGGCTGCTGATGTTGCCGCACTCCTTGTGGAATGGGCTGTGATGCCCTCAGGCACTGGAATGGATTGAATTTTATAAGCTTTGGCTATTGAGGCCCGCAGCCACCTTCCAATTGTTGCGGAGGAGACCTTTCGACCCTGAGTCTTAGGAAAAAAAGGAAACGAAGAGAGCCTCTGTCTTCCAAAAAGGCGCCATGCGTTCTAAGTAGATGCGTAATGCTCGTCAAACATCAGGACTATGCCACTGAATTTCCAGTCGATGAGAAGGAATCAAACAAAAATTAGGAAGCACTAATTCCTCAGCTCTGTGGAAGGTTGAGTTGATTTGGGGATAAATGTTGGGTCAGGCCTTAGGACAACTCTGTCCTTATGGAATATGCAGAGGTCCTTTCTCACGGATAAGGCTGCCAATTCGGAGATTCTCTTGGCTGATGTGATTGCAATTAAAAAGGTGACTTTGTATGTAAGAAGTTGGAGGTTGATAGATCTCAGGGGTTCGAAAGGATCCTTGGTAAGTGCATTCAGCACCTTGGTTCAGGTCCCAAGTTGGGAACCGATGCACTACCGGAGGATGCAGATTGGTGGCGCCCCTAAGGAAACTACGAATCCGAGGATGGTGTGAAATGGAACGAAGGTCACCCAAAGAAATCACTGAAGCCAGAGCCGCTACTTGCCTGCATAAGGTGTTAGGGGATAGCCCCTTGTCCAGGCCCTCCTGCAAAAAGTCTAACAATTGAGCCACCGATGGAGAGGTGGGATCCACTCGTGACCGTGTACACCAGAGACAAAAAGAGGACCAAGATGCATTATAGATTCGAGTTGAGGAGTTGTCTGGCCACCTGGATGGTGTCAATGACTCTGGATGAGATGTTTTCAGCCCTCAGACATCTCCGCTCAATTTCCAGACAGCTAAGCTGAGCCATTGAGGGTCCGGATAGAGAATTGGGCCCTGAGAAAGTGAGATTGTTAACGGTGGAATCCTCCAAGGATCCTCGATGGACAGGTCTCTCAGGTCCGCGAACCACATCGGTCTGGGCCAATAGGGAGCCACCACTAAAATCTCCACCCTCTTGTCCAAGATCTTTTGGATCAGCCTGGGGATCACCAGTAGGGAGGGAAATGCGTATAGGAGCCCAGGGGGCCAAGGGCAACAAAGAGCATTGATGTTTTCTGCCCCTTGTGATGGGTACCTGGATATGAAACGTGGTAGTTGGGTGTTGAGGGGAGAGGCGAAGAGGTCTATTACCGGAAGTCTGAATCTCAGTAGTGCTGTATGAAAAATCGATGGGTGTAGGCACCACTCTGACTGGTCAAGACTGGCCCTGCTGAGCCAGTCCGCTTGGACATTTGAGATGCCCCAGATGTGTTTGGCCTTGAGGGACAGCAAATTGTTCTCGGCCCACAGGAACAGCTTCTCCACCTCCCTCATCAGGGTTCTGAAGTGTGTGCCCCCGTTATGTGAGCATTTACGGTGATATTGTCCATCAGCACCATTACGTGTTTGGAACGCAGCATCGATACAAAACTGCGGAGGGCCAGATGGATGGCTTTCAGCTCCAACCAGTTGATGTTGCACGCCTGTTCTGAAGTGGTCCAGTGTCCCTGTGCCGTGTGAGAGAGGTAATGTGCCCCCCATCCGAACAGACTGGCGTTTGTCGTGATGGTTTCCCTGTGAGGATCTCTGAATGGGCAACCACGGTTGATTGTGGGAATGGTCCACCAGCGAAGGGATCTTAGTACAGTGTTTGGAACTGTGACTCAGGACATGGAATTGTCTCTCCCGGACTGCTGGTATGGCAACAGGAACCATTGCAGAGAACTAGCATGCAGTCGAGCCCAAGGAACAATGGAAATACAGGAGACCATTTTATCCAATAATTGCGATAGTAAGACCAAGGGTACCCATTTGAGGGTTCTGATCTCTTGGGACAATTTCCTAATACTTTCCTGCCTATCGGGCGAAAGGAAAACCTTCCCCTCTGTGGTGTCAAGTATCGCTCCCAGATGGATTAATCTAGTTGTAGGGACTAAATGGCTCTTTGCCCAGTTTATCGAAAACCCATGCTGTTGGAGAGTGGAGATGGTAACCTGGGTATCCGCCGTTGACTGACGACTAGATGATAGAATTAAGATGTCATCTAGGTAGCATTGTAAACGGATGGGCTTGTTTCTGAGGGAAGTGGCTAAGGCCGCCAAGACCTTGGTGAAAGTCCTGGGGGCGGAAGCCAGGCCAAAAGGGAGGGCGACGTACTCATAGTGTGAATCATTGTAGCAAAATCTAAGAAATTTGCTATGTGAAGGCTGAATTGGGATGTGCAAATATGCTTCAGTAAGATCTATGGAAGTGAGTATGTCGCCCTGCCTGATGCCAATCAGAATCGATTGTAAAGTAGTCATTTTGAACTTGCGGTAGACCAGGGACTTGTTGAGACATTTTAAATCCAGAATTGCGCTCCATCCCGCCAAACTTTTAGGAACCACAAAGAGGTGGGAGTAAAAACCCTGTCCCTGTTGATCTGCTGGAACAGGTTGTATGGCCCGGATTTCCAGCAGATGAGAGATAGCTGTCTTCATAAGAGCTCTCTTCCCAGGGTCCTTGGAAAGTGGGCTTCTCATAAAAAAGTTCGGGGAGGGTGGACTGGAACTCCAGGGCCAGGCCAAATCTAATGGTGTCCCTGACCCAGGCATCGGAAGTTGAGGAATCCCATTGGTTGGCAAATAATCTTAAACGGCCCCCAATGGGTGATCCCGCACAGTTCCTACTTGGGACGGTGGAAACCCCTGCTACCTGATCCTCGTAATTGCCTCCTATTCTGGCCACCCCTTCTGTACCTGATCGTGAATTCAGGTCTGTCCGAGTGTTGTCCCTGATTCTGTGGGGGTGTCCTCTGTCTTGAAAAGTAGGGTCCCTGGAAAAAGGGACGAAAGGAACTTCTGTGAAATGGGTTTTTTTTTTCTAGACTCTGATCTCCAAGAGAAGGAAGGATCCTCTTCTTGTTCTTAGTCTCAATAAGAGGAGGATCCAGAGCCTTGTCAAACAATTCCTCCTCAGAGATAGGGGCAGAGGCAAGTTTCCACTTATGCTTTGTGTCTGCCTGCCAGTGCCTGAGCCAAAATAGTCTTCTAGTTGAGACTTTATTTTATTTATTTTATTTTATTTGGACTTCTATGACTTCTATGCCTTCTATGCCGCCCTCTCCCGAAGGACCCGAAGGACTCGAAGGACTTGGGGGACTTGAGAAGCTATGGCTCATGAAGAGAACTTCACTGCATTGAAAGCTGCGTCTGCAGAAAATTCTACAGCCCCAATAATTTTTGCCACGTCCTGGTGCGCTTGGACATTGGAGGGAGGGATAATCTCTCTAAGATGTCTGAGCCATCTAAGAGAGGATCGTGTAAAAAAGGAAGCAGCCGTAGCCGCTCTAATGGCCCATGCGTCTGATACGTGTGCCCTGCGTAAGGCCAGTTCTGCTCTCTTCTCTTCAGGCTTTAGGACCTCCTCCGCCTCCCCCAGAATGGCAGAGGAGGAAACTAGGGCCACAATTGGGTCATCTACCTCCGGAGTGTTTAAGGAATTAGAAAATTCCGGGGCTAGGTTATAGAACCTCTTGTCATTCCCCATTGGGGCAGGGTATGACGTAGAGAGAGCCCATTGTTTATGGACCAGGTCCGAGAACATATGGGGAACTGGGATCACTTCTGCTTCTCTAGCCGGTTGAGAAAAAATTAAATCTCCCTGTTCTTCCTGAGACCCTGCAGGTTGTGCTGAGAGAATACTATCGAGGCGAGCAGTGTTCCTAGCCTTAAATAACAGGGACTTAAATAAAGTTGGTTGGAAAAGCCCTGTGAAAACTGGTTGGTCAGGAGTGATGCCTTCATCATTGGACATCCCTCTCTCCAATGGGTCTGCCTCTGAGGGGCCCTGATCCAAGTTGTGAATAGACCCCACTTCCCGTTCCATCCAATCTCCTTGGTCATCAAGATACTGAGAGACCTGTGGGGGTGGATTGTAAGGTGGAGATGGGTCCCCATAGGGAGGTACCTGAGGGAAGCATTGTTCGATGATACTAGAAGCTCTGTCTGACAGGGACATGCAGTCTGAAGCGGGTTGGGTGGCCCGGATGGATTGCTGTACGCCCACTGCAATCCCTTTTTGTATTGCCAGTTCCATCCAGGATCTCATTTTGGCTGGGATTTCCTCAAAAAAGTCCTCTTCCTGACGGAGCCCCGCAGCTGTGGGGGTGAATGTCGCCTCTGGAGGTCTATGTGGAGTCAGGCCAGGTGCTGGTATCTCCTGAGAGACAGGTCTGGCAATAGGCCTGCTGGACTGAGTGGAAAGATCTAGAGCAGAAGGAGGGGAACTTGGAGCCAGGATAGGAGCTAAAGACTGTGGTGGGGCAGCCTGTTCTGGGTTTCTGGTACGTTTGCGTACCTGCTTCTCAAGGGCCTGATGACGTCTGTGGGCGTCTTTTTCCGCTGCCCGAGACAACCTGATGTGCTCCTTGGATTTGTCCCTGCCCTTCATTGCTGTAGATCTGGGACCATAACAACTAGCCATCCTAGTTAAGCGGTTACTGCACTAGGCGACCCTAGTAAGGTTGTTGGCACACTTGAGGGCCTGCACTATGGGAGGGTAGGGTAACCGTCTTCCCCCTTATTTAGTTGTTGTTTTGTTGTTTTGTTGTTGTTGTTGTTATTATTATCTATTTTAGTTGTATTGTTGTTTTGTTATTGTTGTTTTGTTGTTTTCTTGTTGTTGTTGTTATTATTATTATTATTATTTTGAGTAGGCCTCTGTAGTAGATTCGTCCGGGACTGTGGCCATAGTTAGGCCCAAGTCCCCAGGAGGCCTTGCTAACAGAAGCAATAAACGAGCTCTCTCAAATGAGAAGGGTCTTACCCTGGCCCCCAGGAAGGGAAACCAGAAGGGTAGAGGGTACGGATGATCTTTTCCCCGGTCCCCAGAAAGGGAAACCTATGGGGAGGAATACCCTGTTCCCCAAACTGAGCCACCACGCGGTCTCCTAAAATGGCGCCGGTCGCCTCTCTAGTCCCAAGAACTGAGGCGGTCTGGAGAATGATCCCCAGAAAGGGAAACCGCCGAAGTCAGTGATTGCGAAGGGGAACTGTTGCCGCCTGAGATGAATTTTGGTCCGGCAGGCATGCTACCACCTTTAAATTGCTCCTGGAGCTTATGAGCAGATCGGAGAGATAGGGCGTTGGTCCTTACCTGATATGCCCATTTTCCGTGAGCTGCGAAGAGCATCCATGACTGGGAGGTGCTTCAGTCGCTCCTAGGAAGGCTGGGCTTAAATCTTGAGGATGCTCCTCCTCCTCCACGGGAC
>AZIM01002929.1:78123-88748 GCA_000516915.1 Ophiophagus hannah | reverse complement strand
GTATATGTATATGTATATATGTATATATAGTATCCTTCCCCTTGATGCCACGCCCACCAAGCCATGCCCACAGAACCAGTAGTAAAAAAATTGAATCCCACTACTGAACTGAGTTCTGTAGATCTTGCTACTGACTGAGCAGAGAAAAGGTTGAGCTATGCACCCAACAATCCGGGATATAGACGATACAAAAAATTAAGACAATGAACCAGGATAAATCTCACCCCTCCTATAGACCATGACATCTTCAAAAGAAATCAGGCCTCCAGAAATTATCAAATTGTAGTTTCCATTATAAAAGAAGAAAAAAATATTCCTTATGTTCGTATCAACTCTATTTAATTTAAAATATATCAAGTACATGAAATTAAAAGTAGATGTCCTCCTTTTTGGATTGTAGCTTCCAGCATATTGTTCAAAACTAGTACACATACATAATATCTATTTCAGGCACCACATTCTTAGCGGTACTTTGCACAAACAGCGCATGAAGGGATTTCCAAATCAGCAGGCATCTAGTGTGACCAATGTTTTCACACAAGTTAACTTCCACATTGGTGTGATGTATGATGGGCTTCTCACTGTGAAAGTTTGGCAGAGACAAATGTTTAGAAACAATGGTACAAGTGTGAAATGTTATCCTTACAACTGTACAAGTTGTCCTGGCCTTATAACTATTTATTCAGTGACCATTCAAAATTACAATGGTGCTTAAAAATTGACTTAACACCTGTGTCCAAAGTACGGATGTTTTAACACCCTGCAGATCAAAATTCAGGCACTTGGAAGACCTCCACACTTATTATTGCAGGGATTTTTAACGCACATACCCATGCACACGTACCTGCCTATTTCCCCCATCAATGCCCTACCTTGTAGGGCAGTGAGCAGTCCCAGAACATTCTAGTGATATAGATACTGTCCCTGCTCTTTTGAAATAAGACGACAGATATATTAGTCCCATATTGACAAAAGTATGCTTATCACTTTTGTTTTGAGAGGACAAGGGGTTATGAGGCTTTAGCTGGAACTCCTGCTGAAAAGTATTCTTTTCTGACTATTTTTGTCTTCAAAAATATTATTGCAAACACCATTTTGATGATAAATCCAAGAAAATGTTTGGCATAGTATCGTAGATTGGACCACACAACTGTCACTCTCCAAATAAAAGCAGTCAGTAGGAACATGTTCTGTAGTTTCTTCCACTTTTTCTTCCTGAAGCTGTCCCAACTTACAAATTTTCCACTTGAGCACTATGTTGTTCTTAATATTAATTAATGTTTCTTAGTATTAAGTCTCACTTTGACCACTGGTACTGGCTACTGGGTCAGTTAGCTTGTAAGGTTGGTAAATTGGATCTTATCAAGCTCTGGCTCCATGATCCTTAAAGATTCAATATAGATAAACTGGAGCACTGCTTGACTCATTAAAAATGAAAGGAAAGATGCCTCAGAATTTGAGATTACACAACAAATATAAGAACAACCACTATTCATTTGAGACATCTTGTCCTTAAAGAAGACAGGCATGGTTCCCAAAGTAAAAATTACAACAGATGCAAATTGTCATCGATAAAATAGTAAAAACTTTAGCATACAGGTAGTCCTTGGTTAATGACCACTCATTCACGATTATTCAAAGTTATAAAAGCATTGAACCAGTGGTAGTTAGATTCAGTCATCAAAATTCTGGCCACCACATGGTCACAATCTGGTTTAAGTGATAATTGCAGAGTTTTATGGTCACAACATCTGAAGTCTACATGCAGCCTTGATTTGTCAACTTCTGCCATAAACTTCTGCAATAAAGGCAGAGTTCTTGCAGACCTTGCATCATTTAAAAAACAACAACAACTTAAAGGTACACTAACAGGTAGCCTTAGACTCAATACAGAAACTTCCACAGTTCCAGCACAACCAGTCAGGAAATGATATTTGTGTCATCTCTTCCAGAGGGAAGGTACATGGAGTCCTTTCTTAGGCAACAAAATAAGTCCTGCTGGCATTTAGACCACATGTCGTATCATTTTCATCTTCACTGGAAGCAACAGTAACATTTTGCTTTTGTGGCAAAGGAAGCTCCTCTTATTTTCCTCAAAAAGAAATCACCCTGAGCACTTTCTCCTCTGCAGTACAGCACCATAACAGTATGGCTGTATGTTCCCCATCTTATTATTATTATTCCAGAAAACTACAAATTTTCCAACAAATCTGTATTTATCTAAAGGCTATATCTAATTGTGGCTCTATTGTAGGATTTGTCTGTATACTCTTGTCTGTAGGAGGTAGACAATGTATTATGCTAACAATGTGATTTATTGTCCATTCTCATTGTGAATTAAGTAAATGTTTGCTTTGAAGAACAGAATACAAACATTTTAAGTTAGACAAATGGAAACAGGCAACTACATCAACACTATTTCTTAGATCAGTGGATCTCAACCTTCCTAATGCCATGACCCTTTAATACAGTTCCTCATGTTGTGGTGACCCCCAACCATCAAATTATGGCTCGGTTCCTAAGACCATTGAAAATATGTGTTTTCCCTACCAGAATCTGCTGGGGACACTTTCCCAGTAACGACCCCCAAAGGGGTCACGATCCACAGGTTGAGAACCACTGTCTTAGATACATGTCCTTTTAAAAGACTATTTAAATACAAAGAAAAAGCAATACAAAGAAGAAAGCTGTCCAGGCCAGGATCCAGAAGCTGAAAGATTTACTGCCTAAAATTCCTAAGAAAGGTGACTTCAAATTAGGGAAGATGAAGAGATCAATCTACTTTTTCAACTGATTCTGCAAAATCATCTGATCTTCTGCATTCAAACTTAGACCTAGATGGGGTATTCAGCGAACAGACATAAGGAGCAATTTCCTGTTTCTCTCCAGTCTCCCTGAACGGGACTGAAAACATACTTGGTTCCTTAAATTTGGTCTCTCTCTCTTGGTGCTTCTAGAGGGGGTCGGCCTGCCAAGGAATTCCTTCCCCAGAGGAGGCAGAATCGCATCACCCCCAAAAACATGTTTTTAGGCTTATCAGGGAGAAATAAGGTACTCGCGTTTAAGTGTACAAACAGCATGTTTGTCCCTAGACTAGATTGTCTAGAGAAAGGCTTCAGTTTGGCCTTTCTGTCTCTTCTGGAAGAAAAAAAATGGTTCATATTTGTTTTCACCTTGGGAGTCCTGGGTTACCGAATCCACCAAGACTGTATTCTCTCCCCCCCCCTTTTTTAAAAATTTTTATGCACTTTGCTCCTGTTGAGGGGACTAACTTGCCAGCCCTTCCCTGCTCCATCTCGGTAATTTCCTCTGGCAATTGCAAATGAAGTAAATATTTGATTTTTTTTAAAAAAAAGACTATTTGGTCTCAGTTTTGCATCAGAGTGCTTTACAGCAGGGGTCACCAACCTTTCGAACCTCAGGGACCACTAAATTCATAATTTTAAATCCCGTGGACCTCTAATATGAATTCAGCATACTGCTCTCTGAAGCGCCTGGACTCCCAGTGATGGGATGGAATTCTTGGCCACCTGTTTCTGCAACCTTAAACACTCAAAGAGCCATTTGGACCTGTTTCCCACAGAAAACAAAACATCAGGATCTCTCATATCTTTTTCTTTCTTTCTTTTCTTTCTTTCTCTTCTCTCTCTCATCTCTCTCTGTATCTCTCTCTCTTTCTCATCTCTCTCTCATCTCTCCCCCCTCTCTCCTGTCCCCCCCCATCTTTCTGTTTCTCATCTCTCTCTCTCTCTCTCATTCTGATTCTCTGGTGCGCTCTGGGTCTCGCAGGTGCTTCTTTGGCCTTTGTTGGTGCTGGACGCACCTCTATTGCTCAGGGAGATGCATGGCCTGCTCTCCACCCCGAGACGCTTGCCCAACCCAGCTGCGGCTGATGCTCCATATCGTAATGGGCTCCAGGAGGAGGGGACACCGTCTCCCCCATTGTGAAGCACGCAAGGCACTGCAAGAGCAGTGAGCAGGCCATGGAAGCGCCAACAGCAGTGGTAGAGAGAAATGGGCCAGGCCAGTGTCTTGGGTCAGAGAGGAAGCGCGTGCTTCCCTGAGTGAAAAAGGTGCATGCAGCAACAACAAGGGCTGGAAGAACTGCCTGTAAGACCCAGCATGAGTTGAAGCTTCACTCCAGCTTTGGAATATGGAGCAAATCTCCATCCTCTGCCCTTACCTTCTCAGGCCAGGTGACCTCACTGACCCTCCCCTCCCGCTCCCCGTCCCGGTCGCAGTGGTGGGATCATCCGACAGGGAGCCACAGCAGGGGGACAAAAGAGCCGCAGGTTGCCAACACCCATTGCTTCGGCCCACCTGCGCCACACACCCCCCTTGCCGCAACAGCACCATTACCTTATTCTGGCCGGCAAGGGCTGCACTACTACTTGCATTTTCACCACCTGCAAAGTTGCAAGTTGCATGTACCTCCCTCTACATCCCGGAGCAGTTCCTCCACCCAGGCACACTGCAGACCACCAAAATTTTCTCACAGACCACTGGTTGGTGACTTCTGCTTTATAACACTTTTTGAATACGTTATTAATTTATTGTTGGTTTTGTGAAATAAACTCAATTTTTCCATTTCAAGCTTTTCTTTTAAAGGAGGGGCTAAACAGAAGTCATTATTTTGATTTTTAAAACAAATCTTTGTTCACAGCTGCAAATGAATTACTGAACAATCATAAAAAATATCCTTTACAAGCATTTTTAAAGTTACAAAGAACAGAACACCAAATAAAAGGAACAGGAAAACATAAAAACAAGTAAGAATCCATTGAATTCTATTTCCTGCATTTATATTTTTCTCAAGTTCTCTCCTTGAATAATTCCACTTATAATAATGAAATGTATAAAAAACAACTTTGGAAAAATGCATGCTACGAAAAGAATTATATTTTCTGGGCTTTAAGGCAAGCTTTAAAAGGATATAAGTTTTGACTTATATTTATAGTAATTATTTCAGATTACTTGTTGATTGCAAGATACTAAATATAAAGATAAATATAATCTGCTGCTCTGATGCTTCCATTCTGACTAGAACATCTTGAATACAGGAACAAAAATTATTTAGGAATGTTTGTATGCAAGACATCATACTTTTCATTCTTTGCAATAAAGTAAGTTTTTGGTAAATTTATTTTTCAAAGTTGCTTTTTGTTTTTGATTCACAATAATTATTTTGCAATGTCACAATACAATAATGCAATTTGGAGATATATTATTATTTGTAACTTAAATTTAACTGATAGAAGAAAAATCTAAAATACTCCCACATTTTTCTTTAAAGGAAAACAAAACGATTGGAGTTCTAATTACATATCATAGTTCTTAATGCATAATTACTACTGTGTTTACACATATAGCTGATGGCACATTTCTTATTCTTATTCATTACTGCTTACCTGATAAGAGTGGTGTTAAATATCCCCTGGAAAATATATGTATTTAATCAAAAGTTTTCATATGAGTTACTCAATGCTGTGCATGTATGCAAAACCTTTTGTTGAGGACAATTGTTATATCTGCAAATAACTGACTATGCACTGACATTACTGAACTGGAAGATTTTTCACTATATCTTGTAAGGTGAGATCCATATGCAAAGGGAATGCCTAAACAAGATTAGCATTGATACGTAATAGCCAGTGTGGTGTAATAATAAGGTGATGGACTAGATAGGAATGAGTGCTAGGTTCCAGTCTTCCCTTATTCTTGGTTTTGGTTTCCTGGTCTGGACTATCTTGAAGGCTAAGATCTATCTTGCAAATCTACTATTCTCTTTTTAAAGAGACAAAAGATACTGCTTTGGTTTTTAAAGTTATCTCCACTCCCAGGGTATAGCACTATCTGCTGACTGCCTTGCTACAGTATTGTTGCAACACCAGCAGCAAGTGAATGTACAAACAGCGTATTTACAAAATCCTATTATGTCCTTCGAGATACTCCAGACTAGGACATCAAAATCAAGAATGCTAACACTATCCTTATTGTAAGGTTACAGTAACACAATGTTTACATTCCAACGACCTAGGGAAGGTCAATTCTAAGAAACATTCATCATCACCATTCCTGCTTTGGACTCCGATTTCTCTTATACCAAGTATCCTTTTTTCCAAAAATAAGACCCAGTATTATTTTCTTTTGGGCACCAAAATAAGCACCAGGTCTTATTTTTGGGAGATGTCTTACCCGCTTACCTTAGGACCACCACAGCCAGTCCTCCCATGCCCCAACATCTGTTGCGCCACTGCCCGAGTTCTTCTCTGGCCATTTGTGCCAGATGCTACGTGGCTTGCTGCAGGAGGCCATGTGGGTCATTGCGCTGGAGCCACCGCTCAGTCACATGGTGCATTGTGTTGTTGCACACGAGTGGCAGCACTGGTGCTATGTGCCACGAGGCCTCCTGCCACGAGTGGAAGCACTGGTGTAACACAGCATGCAGCATCCTGCTGCAAACAGCAGCACCAGTATGATGTGCCACGTAGCATCTGGCTGCAAGGAGCCTCAGAAGAACTTGAGCAATGGTATGACAGGTGTCAGGCTGTGGGAGGCCTGACTGCGGTGATCCTAAGGTAAGCAAGTTCAGGGTACGTGGGACAGCGTCACCCCCCCATCCCAGCTTTTTACACGTGTCTCACCCCACCTTGTACAACCAGACAGTGGAATGGAGTGAGTGGGGTCTTAACTAGGGCTTATTTTTGGAGTAGGGCTTATATTAGACACAGATGTAAAAAAAATCAGGCTAGGGCTTATTTTGGGGATAGGCCTTATTTTCAGGGAAACACGATACACAACTTATATCAAAAACTTATCTGTAAAAGACTAGGAATACAAATTAAAATAAACAAGAAAATGGTAAGAGAACACCAGTCCACTTTACATGAGTTCAAATCACTGGGACCTGACAGATTACATCCTAGACTTCTGAAAGACCATTGAACTATATCTTGGAACAGCAGGTAACTACAGAGATTTGAAAAGAGCTGATGTGGTTCTCATCTTCAAAAAAAAAAAAAGAGGGGAGAACAGATCCAGGAAAGTACCGACTGATCAGCCTGACATCAATATCTGGGAAAATCCTTGAAAAGATAATCAAGCAACAGATCTGCAAATACCTAGAAGCCAACAAAGTTATTACCAGAAGCAAACACAGATTTGTCAAAAACAGATCAGGCCAAACAAGTCTTATTTCATTATTTGACAAAGTGACTAAATCCATGGACCAGCAAAATATAGTGGATATAGTACACTTGGATTTCAGTAAGGCATCTGACAAAGTAGACCACGATCTACTTCTTGATAAGCTAAAAAAAATGTGCGATACACAGCATCACCATCAGATGGATTTGTAACTGGTTGACAAACTGCACTAAACATGTTGTCCTCAATAGAAGTATATCTATCTACTTGGAAGGAAAGAAGCAGTGGGGTACCCCAAGTTTCTGTTTTACTCACATCTTTATAAATAATTTAGATAGGGGAATAGAAAGGGAACTCAAGAGACAGTAATAAAGCCATTTGATAACTTATTTCATAAATGGCAACTTAGTCCAACCAGGTGGAAAAAAGCCCAAAAAGATGCATTTCCTATCATTCAAAGACAATTTGCTTTGATTAACTTACTATATAGGAGGGTACAAATTCATCTTACTAATTCCAAGACACCCAGGTATGTACCATATCCCACACAACTGGGCAAGAGTAAGCAAGGGAAAGAATTATACAGAATTCATTAGGACATACTTAATCCTTATCTAACATAAATACATACGGTACTTGGAAACTGTTAGAGGAATGTCCTGTTCTCATTTATACTGGTCAGTCACTCTCTCTCAGCCCTAGAAAGATGGCAAAGGCAAACCACTTCTGAAAAATCTTGGCAAGAACACTGCAAGGATTTGTCCAGGCAGTCTCCAAGTATCAGTTACTTTGATAAAAATTAAGGCTTGGTGTTGTGGTTAGCCGGCTGTGACTACCGTCAGTTGAATGCCATCGTGGTACACAATCTGCCTTTGATTCCGGAACTGATGGAGCGGCTCCAGGAGGCTACCGTGTTCATGAAGTTGGACCTGCGCGGTGCGTACAATTTGGTGCGGATTCGGGCCGGAGATGAGTGGAAGACGGTGTTTGGGACCAGATACGGGCATTTTGAATATACGGTCATGCCATTTGGGTTGACCAATGCTCCTACCGTCTTCCAGCATTTTATGAATGACATCTTCCGGGACCTCCTTGATCAGTTTGTGGTGGTTTACCTCGATGACATTTTGATTTACTCTAAATCAAGGGATAGCCACCTGCACCACTTGCACCTGGTTTTACAATGGCTCCGGGAGAAGCGCTTGTACACCAAATTGGAGAAGTGCCAGTTCTCCCAGTCCACCATCGAGTTCCTGGGACATTGCATCTCTCCAGAAGGCATTTCCATGGAGCTGAGTAAGGCCAAGTTATTGCTTAGTTGGCAACCTCCCCAGCGAGTGAAGGATGTCCAGAGACTCCTCGGGTTCGCCAACTATTATTGGACCTTCATCCCCGGCTTTGCTTCCCTGACTGCGCCTCACTCGGCTCCTCCAGAAAAAGGTTCCATTCTGGTGGGGTGTTCCTGAGCAGCAGGCGTTCCAGGCTTTGAAGCAGGCCTTCATGACAGAGCTGATCTTGAAGCACGCCGATCCACACCGTCCATTCGTGGTGGAAGTGGATGCGTTGGATGTAGCAGTTGGTGTGCTGATCCTCCAGGCTCATGCCTCTGGTCATACCCTTTTCCCTTGCGCTTATTTTTCCAGGAAGCTCAATACTGCTGAGCGTAACTATACCATCTGGGAGAAGGAGTTACTGGCCATTAAGATGGTGTTTGAGGCCTGGAGGCACCATTTGGAGGGGGAGCAACATCAAGTAGAAGTCTAGACAGACCATAAGAATTTGGAGCATTTAAAGACTGCCAGGAAATTAAATCAGCGCCAGATCCAGTGGTCCCTTTTCTTTGCCCATTTTAACTTTCATTTACTTATGTTCCAAGTGGTCATAACCAACGGGTAGACACTCTCTCCCGGAAGCCCAAGTACCTGCGTCCAGAGGATCAACCCCCACCCTGGACGGTGCTGCCCATAAAATCGTTCTCCGCTGTGCAGGAGCCAGTGGATTTATGGGCGCAGATATGGGAGCCACAGTGGCACGATGCTTGGGCATATCAGTGGAGGGAAGAAGTGGGACCCAACTCACTGTGGTCATTCGAGGAGGAAATCTTGCGCTACTGCGACAAACTCTATGTCCCAACAGGGCCGCTCCGGGGACTTGTCACAGTGCCACAACAACCCTGCGGCGGGGCACTTCAGCCTGTTCAAGACGTTGCACCTCATGTCTCGGACCTTCTGGTGGCCCTGACTATGACACAACATGCAGTCCTATGTGATGTCTTGCATGCGATGCCGGCAGGCCAAGTCAGCGACAGGGGCTCCCCTGGGACTGCTCCAGCCTTTGCCCACACCGGAGAGACCTTGGGGTGCCCTGTCAATAGACTTCTTGACAGATCTGCCCCCCTCATTGGGATTCACCATGGTGTTTGTGGTGGTTGACATGCTAACAAAAATGGCACACTTCGTTCCGTGTCGGGGCTTACCCACGGCTCGTGCCACGGCCTGCATGTTTATCCAGCACATCTTCCGGCTACATGGACTCCCAGATCAGGTGGTGTCAGACCAAGGGATGCAGTTAACTGCCCAATTCTGGAAAGGGCTGATGACGGCTTGGGATGTTAAAATCTGTTTGTCTTCTCACCATCCGGAAAACGATGGCGGGACAGAGAAAGCGATCGGAATCCTGGAGCAGTATCTGCGCTGCTTTGTCAATCAGCAACAGGATAATTGGGTGGACTACTTAGTGGTCGCAAAGTTTGCATTCAATAACTCTCAGCATACCTCTACGTAAACCATCCTGTTCTTCACCAATGTGGGTTACCATCCTCGGTTCTTGCCCTTGATGCCACTCGACTCGCCGGTTCTCGAGGTGAAGAATTTCTTGTCAGAGTTACAGGCCATTCACCAATTGGTGCGGTGATATTTCGAGAAGGCTAAGGAAGACTATAAATGAGTTGTGGACTGCTCTCGGAGAGCCCCGCCACCATTGGCTGTGGGGGATCAGGTGTGGTTGTCTACTCGGCATCTTCCATTAGACCGGCCAGTGAGGAAGCCTGACCACTGGTACCTTGGCCCGTTCCCTGTAGAGGCGGTGATCAACCCAGTCACCTACCATCTGAAGTTGCTCGCTACGGGTCCATCAGGTGTTCCATCGCTCCCTTCTGGTTCCCGAACGGCCGGGCCTGTCCGCTCCGCCAACCTGACCCTTCCCCGCCAGCACCACATGATGAAGACAGTCTGTCAGAGTACAAGGTTGCCAGTATTCGAGACTCTCTGTGGTTGAAAGGGCGACTTCAGTACCTGATCGAATGGAAAAGGTACGGACCAGAGGCGTTCACTTGGGAGGATGCGACTTCCGTCCATGCTCCGGATTTGGTGGACACGTTTCACACACAATTCCCTCTTGGCCGCATCCAGACCATCAGACCTGGGGAAAGAGCCCTGCGGTGAGGGATAGTGTTATGGTTAGCCGGCAGCAGGTGCAGA